>PVJS01057479.1:0-12039 GCA_004027185.1 Glis glis | reverse complement strand
TTTGTCAGTCTTCCTAAAGGTTTACCAATTTTATTACCTTTTTAAAGAACCAGCTTCCCCAGAACAACTTCCTTCTGACTTTCATGGTTTCAGGTGATAAATACACTGTCATTTAAATTATTGATCCTGTATAAATAATGTCTCATTTTTCTCTGTCTGCTTCCAAGACTTTTTTGTCTCTAGTTTTCAGGAGTTTCATTATGATGTGTATTTTTATTTGTTTCTTTGGGTTTTCTTATTTGGGTTTTGCTTAGCTTCTAGAATCTATAAGAGTATGTCTTTCTATAAATTTTGGGAAATTTCAGCCATTATTTCTTCAAATATTTTTTAATCCCACACTTTTTCTTTTCTTCTTTTGGAAATACAATGATACAAGTGTTAGACCTTTTATTATCTTCCTACAGGTCCCTGATGCTCTGTTCTCTCTTCACCCCTATTTCTCTCTTATTCAGATCAGATAATTTCTACTGATCAATTTTTTATTTCACTCAGTTTTTCCTCTGTTGTCTTCAACCTACTATTGAGCCCATCCTGTGAGTTTTAAATTTTTTCATTATTTATTTCTTTTTTGTAGTTTTTATTCCCTTGCTGAAATCTCTCTCTTGTTTATTTGTTCCAAGATAATTCATAATTGCTTGTTGAAGCAATTCTGGTTTCAAACAATTCCAATAATTCCAACATCTGAGTCAACTGCGACTGTTCTGGTTCTTGGCAGGATGAGTGGTTTTCTATTGTATCCTGGACATTTGGGACATTGTGTTAGGAGAGTTTGGCTCCTATTTAATCTTCTTTGTTAGCAGGCACCCATTCCGTTTAGGTGTAGTGTGTAGGTTCCTGTGAGGGTGGATATTCATCAAAAGTGAGTTCACTTCCCTGTTCTCATTGCAGAAGAGTGGGGTGGATGGTCAGATTCACCGCCTGATTTTATGGCAAAAGCAAATCGCTGTCTCATACTGCCTTACCCCATCTTGTTGATGCTGAGCAGTGGTGGGGATTGATGTCCATGCTTGGTCCCACTGACCCTACAGCAGGTAGCAAATCAGAATGCAGACTAGACCTATAGTACCCCCATGTTGTTTAGGCTTGCTAAACCTAGTAAGAGGTGGAGGCTCAGCTTCCTGCTAGACTCTGCTGACCATGCCCTGACAGAGGAATCAGAACACTGCTTGCTTCCTCTGGGTAGGGGTGGAAGATGAGTTCCTTACTTAGCCTTGCTAAAACATGGGGGCCCAGTGCAGTTTTTTCAGTTGGTGTTTGGCTGGAGTAGGGCAGGTATTTTAAAATTCTTTGCTAATTGGTTGACACCCAATTTCCTGTTCTTTTGGCTAGGAGGAGCAGGCTTCACTTGGAACTCATTTTGTCTGTTGCCTGTTGGAAGCTCGGTGTGGGAGGGTTTTTTTAGCACCCTGTCCAGGATATATAGGATACAATGAGGAAATCCAAGGAACCCACCACCATGAGATCTTTTTTTTTTTTTTTTGGTACTGGGGATTGAACCCAGGGGCATTCTACCTCTGAGCTATATCCTCAACCCTTTTTATTTTTTGAAACAGGGTCTTGCTAAGTTGCTGAGGGTCTCACAAAGTTGCTGAGGCAGGCCTCGAACTTCAATCCTCTTGTCTCAGTTGCACAAGTCCTGGGATTACAGGCATGTGCCACTACGCCTGGTTTACCATAAGATCTTTAAGTCCCAAGGTCTTAAGATAGTCTACCTTCTTTCCACCTTTCTGAATCTTCTCATGCTTATTTGTTGTGTTATTTTTTAATTGTAAGAGGAAAGACCTGGAAGGAACAAGCTACTGTATCTTGGCCAGAATCAGAAGTCAGACCTTCTTATAAGTCTACACATCAGCTCACCAAGTGCTGTGTGCGTGTTTGTCACTATTATTCTGAACTACATTATGATGTGAGGCTACAATGTGCCAATAAAAGTATAGAAAAAAAGTCTACATGTCTATGTTCCTAGTTTGGCAAGTATGTGCTATAACCAGGTAGAGGGAGTGATGTCTTTCCCCCTGGCTCAGTTCCATTTTTTTTCAATGTGGCAGTATGAATACATCAACAACAAAACTAACAGTTATGTAATGCTTACTAAATGTCAGGCACTATTCTAAGCACTGTCCATTAAGTAACACATTAAGCGACACCTATTATAGGTCCATAATCTCTTATCCACAAGTCCCCAAACCAAAAGGCTCTGAAAACTTCAAGTTTTTTAAACCTCATTTGGTGGTAAAACCTGTCCTGAAATGGCATTAGGCTATTTATGCTCTTTATTTATTGGACTTAATGTGAATATGCATCCATTTCACTGCCGAAAATTTAATGTATTTTCCTATGGGATATTGCCCTCAACCCCATTAGGGACGTTAAGAAGTATAGCATATATGTACCATATTACCTTTTTAAAACAAAAAATTTTCTGAATTCTGAAATGAATCTGGCCCCCAAGGGTTTTGGATAAGGGACTGTGGATTGGTTCAGCTTATGTGCCTGCCTCTAAGATTCCATTAAGGGAACATTTTCCCTGATGCTTTAAAGCTCTTTCCAAATTATAACTAGAGTAACAAATGTGAGCTCAGAAGTAAGGAAGAGTTAGATAAACTCAACAGACAGGCTAGGCAAATGCCCATTCCATCAACAACCCATCCTCCCTTTCAGGTCATCGGGCAAGTGCCTGATTCCAATCTGGTGATATTAAGCACTATGACATGACTGATTTTGTCAGTATCAGAATGAAAACATGCACAGGCCTAGTGGCACCTATTCAAGAAGGACATATTAGAACTACTGATATATGAGCTCAGAGGCATAATTCTGCCTCCTCTTTGCTCACTTTAGTCTTCTGAGGTGGCAGAACAAATGAGAAATCCTCATTATAGTTTATTTAAAATTAACATTAACCCACTGATCTTAAGACAGGAGGCTTGCCTTACATGCCTACATCTCTAACCTAGGATGTGTTCTGGCAGCTAAGCTCATTTCCACTGATCTGTGTGGGTAGCCAGGTTCATTTCATTCATTCATTCATTCATTCATTCATTCAACAAATAATTACTAAAAACCTACTCTGTATGAGCCAGTGGAATTAAATGCTACATGCTCAGAAATAAACAAGATAGAAATATTCTCAGATGTATTTGCCAAGCAACATCTTGAGCTCAAAGTAGAAATGAAAAAAAGGATGTTTGTGTTGCTTCTAATTTCCTGAAGATTGAATTATTCATTCCATTAGCCAGTGAGTTCCAAAAGTGTCTTATGATGTGGCATTTCCACTGGGAAAAAGCATGAAAAAGAACATTGTGGTTATAGTGGTTAGCGGTCTATTCATATAATGCTATATCCTCACAAGAAAGGAGAAAAAGGAAAAGGAACAGCTACCTGCCCAATGGTTGGATCAATGTGTTAGTTTATCATCCCCCAACCCTTCTTTGAAGCTCTAACTACTTCCTAGAGTATGCAGGCCTCACTTTTACCATGCAATGTTAATTTGACCTGCTGATACAGACTTAGACCTATCTCTAGGCTCTGACATTGATTCTCAACCCTTACTGCACAAGGGTTAGGAATCACCTTGAGAGATTAAAAAGTAAAGTTGGTAAAGCCTCAGGAGGTGGGGCTAAGCATAGGTATCTCTTAAAAGATCCCAGATGATTCTGAGATTTAGGGGCACTAAGAGTCACTATAAATCTAGTCTAACCCACTGGTCAAGATTGCGTAAGTCCATTCCTGTGGAGTTAATTGTTTAATCAGATATTGTCAAGGTTTGTATTGTCAGGCACTGTAATACGAACTACATGCACATTGTGTCTGTGTTATTCTCATAAAGTGTCCAAGTCAAAGGGTGGCTTCACAGATGTGTACTTTAGCCCTCCTCCCCCATCTCCATCAGATCCTTGAAAATAAATCCAAATAAATGTAGACATAATGAAAAAACAATGCTTGCCAGGATACTCAAGATAAGCTCCGCTGGCTAGACTCCTGTGTGGAAATGTGACTCCTGTAAGTCACTCCTGTAAGTCACTCCTGTATGGAAATCCAGAGCTGCCCCTACCTCAAAACATTCTTGAGAGATAACTATTATCTTCCCCATTGTATATTCCAGAAAATCAAGTTAAAAGTGGTTGAGTGACTTGCTCAAGGCTACAGAGCTAGTAGTAGAGCTAGAGTTGTTTCTGTTCAGCTACTTCAAAAGGGAAAAAGCAAAGGATTAGAGTGTATCCCCCAAAAACTCATATGTTGATGCTATAGCTTCAATGCGATTGTATTTGGGGCTAGGCTCTATATGGATATAATTAAGGTTAAATGAAAGGGAGGGACCAGGGAGGGCCAGGAGGAAGCTCACCAAGTGCTGTGTGCATGTATGTCCCTATCACTCTGAACTACATTATGATGTGAGACTACAATGCACCAATTAAAGTATATAAATAGAAACTTATTGATAAATTTGACCAAAAATAAAAATAATTTTTAAAAAAAGATTAAATGAGTCATAAGGCTGGGTTCTTGATCTGATATGATTAGTGTCCTTATGAGAAGGGACACCAGAAAGCTCATTCTCTCTCTCTCTTCCTTGTGGTGGCAGAGTGAGAGGTTAGTCAGAAAGAGGGCCCTCATCAGGAACTGGCTCCACTGGGCCTTACTCTGAGACTATCAGCCTCCAAAATTGGGAGAAAATAAATATCTATTTAAGCCACCTAACCTATGGGATCATGCTGTCTTAGTCATTACTTGTAGACCCAGAGCCTAGCTCAGTGCCTGCACCTGGCACATTCTGGGTGTTCTGGATAAGTGAAAAGACTTCTCTGCATATACCTTGTTCCAAGGACCAGGCCCTCCTTGAACATCTGTTCTAGTCACTGGATCTATGCCTCTCCCCTAAGCCTGGTGTCCTACCGAGGACTCTGGTCTTGTGCCCATTGCCAGGTCTGCTATTCTTTCCTATTTTAAGGTATCAGGTATCCAAACACATCACATTAGAGCCAGTGATTATAAGTAACTGAAAATTTTATTCCTCTATATATCTTTAGAACCAGGTGTGTGCTCATTCTCTTCTCTTTCTCACTCTCTGACTGAATATTAGAGACCCCTTTTGCTAGTAGGTCTTTTGCCCAGGGATTTTCCTTGCTTTGCTTATGTCTGCATAAGAGGGCCCACTAGCAAGAGTGAAACAGAAGCTCACCTGCAGGATATTTGAATAATTGAATAATACCAGAGGTGGACTAATTTCAGGCAATCGTCCCATGTGGATGATTGGAGATCAAAAGAAGAATGGCAGGTTGTTTCGTATGGGCATAATGAGTGTGGCTGGGGCTTCCGATGGTTTCTGAGCTGGCAGATGTAAACAGTTTCATCGAATGCCATTTTTCTAGGCGTGATTTCATGCATTCACTTCTATTTCTCCACAATTCACCCCTGACATTTGGTTCACTGTGCCAGGATCCCTGTAAGTATACTTGCATGTAAGTGGTCCTGATTTGCCATACCCAGCTCAGTATGAAGTGTCCACCTTCTAGCAAGAGGGACTGTGGAACTAGGTGAACAGTAGTCATCCCAAGCTGCAGGGAAAACCCAGGAGAAAAGGTCCTTCTTGGGAGTTCAGGACATCTCATGCAAATTTTTGAGATATTATTAAGTGTTTGGTTTTGGCAGTACATCTGTTGGGCTATTTGTTCAGTCAGTTCTAAGATGTCCTATAGTACCAAAATAGTGTTTTCAGACAGTTAGTGGTTGGGAAAGCCTAAATCTTACAGTTTTGAGTAGCGGGTCCACTGGGAGGTCTTGATGATTTTGACCTTAGTGGTCCTTACAGGCACTTCTTTGTTTAAAGGGTTTATTTTGTGTTTGAATTTGGTGCTGGGATGAGCTGATTGCTTCCCAGTAACTCTAATTTCTCTAGGGCTTCTTTCAAAGGGATGGCTTGTCCTGTTGGAGGCAGCAGCAATACCCTCTAATTTGGGGAAGCATTCCTAACAAACAGCTGTCAAGCATCTATATCTAGGTAGGTCTTTTTGGGGCTGATAAGGGCATGTCTGCATTCTAAGTGTTCAGGATGGTAGGCCTATTGGGCTATCTTAATCCAGCTCAACATTCATCTGCCTTTTCCTAATGAGGTGTAATTATCAAGGTCCCTTGCATTGAGTACCACAGTGATGGATGGGACTCTCTGTTGAGACAATCCAATACAGGTGATATGGAGTATTGCATTTCAGACAGGCCCTTTGTAAGAAAGAAGTCAATAGGAACTGCAATAGGTTGCTAACTAGTGGTCACATGAGATACCACTTGGTGGCTATTGGGACAAGACAAGTTTAGCTCAGAGCCATAGTTCAACATGTACAATAACAAACCAGTCCCTTTTTGCTCTCCACTTGCATATAAGCTTTAATTAAATTTTGAATTTCCAATGAGGTCAGATCTTAGGTTTCATTTTGTACTTCCGTTTCTTACCCACTAGTTGCCATTTTGTGGCTGATAATGGGGTAAGCCTCTGGAACATTTCATTTCTCTTATTTATAGTGGTGAGCTTCATCTTACAGGAAGTGCCAGTTTTCTGGGAGAAGCCATACAGAGAAGGTCCCCTTTAAAACACAGAGGCCCCACCCACATGTAGGTTATTTGGCTCTGGGATGATGTGACCAAAGAACCAACCACAGTTAACAGGAGCAAAGGCAGTTCACACATGCCACCCCTGCCAAGCCAAGCAAGTCACTCTCCTGGAGACATTCTACTGGTCCCCTGGCAAGGTGTCAGAGTGCCTAATCTTGAGCTATAGGCTGGTGTCCTAGGATCCAAGTCAGTTTCACAGATCTAAAGATAAGGGAAAGAAAGTAGAGAGGAAGCAAAGTGGCAAGAAGGGAGGGGGAGGGAGGGAGAAAAGGGGAAAAAAGGAAAGAAGGAAGGAAGGAAGGAAGGAAGGAAGGAAGGAAAGAAGGGAGGAAGGGAAGGAGGGAGGAAAGACTGGGCTTACATCACAACCTCCACTCCCTTTCTCCCAAGCAGACACAGAGGGCTGCAGCTACCTTAGCCTAAGCACTTCAGGACTGGGCCATGTCCTGCCTTTGGATCTTCCTCCCAGTGCCAGTAGAATCTCAGGCAAGGGTTGGTTCAAGTCATCCCTGCTATTCTGTACAGAGATGTGGCTGGGAACATCAACTGCAAAGCAGCACCCCCCCCCCAAATCCAAGGGGTCTGAGCCAAGCAGCCCTTGTACATCACAAATCATAAGGGACATATTTCTTCTCTGATTCTTGCTGGCCTCCTGAATGGGACAGTCTTTCAATGGAGATCATGGACCTCTGGGTTACAGATAAGGCACATTCATCTCATCCACCAGGGAAAAGTTACCTGCTAACTTAAGGCATCCACAGAGGTTTGTTGAGAACTGAGGACAAGGTCTACACTGAAAAGGCCATAGTGAGGGGAGCACAGGGAGTACTGGAGAAGTGGCAGTAGCCAACCAGTCAGCTGGAAGGGCAGGGCTAATGGAGCTGCTAAATCAAAGTCCCAAAGAATGGATATCACCCCCAAATGGGGAGTAGTTTGGTGAGGAGGAAATACAGTATGTATGGTTCCCACCTTGAACTCAGGCCACAGCAGCTACCCAGGTCAGCTACATCATTTGAGGGGCACCAGAAAAATGAAAATATGGTACCTTTTATTTAAAAATTATTAAGAATTTCAAGATGATGACAACAGACTATTAAACCCAATGCAAAGTTCTTCTATGCACTGGGTTCTTTGTGAATGCACAAGTCACATGTCCAAAAAGCCATTCGTATAGCTGGAAAAGCCTAGCAACTTTGAGGAGCTACTGAAGGAGGGAGGAGGAAGTCCTAGGCGGCAGAGAGAAGGAGAGGTCAATCAATAGCTATTCCATCCAGCTCTTCCATCCAGGATAGGCGACAAGGGGTGAAGGGCCATCCCCTGAGAAATAAAATTGAATTCCAGTCCCCAGGAACTATTTTATCACCAACATAGGGACCATGAAGCAAACCTGGGGTGAGAGGGCCCCCAAAGTCCAGTCTTCAATCCTGAACCCATGGAATCCTGTTCCCCAATGCATGGAAGAAGGGTGAGTAAGTATAGGGTGAAGCTAAGAAAGGGAGGACTGGACCTTGGATCCTGGGCCACGCTTCCATCAGAGCAGGAGAAGCAAATGGTAGGAACTACTGAGCAGGCAGGTGCAAGGAGGAGGCTGGGCTGAACTCTTCCCAAGGCAAATGGAGGAAATGTTCCTTCTGAACAATAAATAGCTCATTCTTCTTTTTTTGTGGGGGGGAGTTTCTGGGGATTGAACCCAGGGGCATTCTATCTCCAAACTACACCACAGCCCTTTTTATTTTTATTTTAAAACAGGGTTTTGCTAAGTTGCTGAGGGTCTTGCTATGGCTATCCTCAAACCTGCGATCCTCGTCTCAGATTCCCAAGTACTGGGATTACAGACAGGCGTCACCACTCCCAGCTGGCTCATTCATTTGTGACTAGTTTTAGTTTTAGAAACTTTCTTATAAAATGGAAGAGAGAGCCAGGCGTGGTGGCGCACACTTGTAATCCCAGTACTTGGGAGGCTGAGACCGGAGGATCCGGGTTCGCGGCCAGCCTCAGCTACTTAGTGAGGCTCTCTGCAACTTAGTGAGACCCTGTTTCAAAATAAAGAATAAAAAAATAGGGCTGGGGGTGTAGCTTGGAGGTAGAATGCCCCTGGGTTCAATCCCCAGTACCGAAAAAAAAAAATGGAAGAGAGGTGAGAATCAAGGCAAGTAGGATAGATGAGGAGTGGTGTGGCTGTCCTTAAACAAGATGAGCATCAGAAATAATCACAGACTCTTTTAGTCAGCTGACCAAAACACCTAACAAGAACAACTTACAGGAGGAAAAGTTTATCAGGGCTCACAGTCTCAGAGGATTCAGTTCATAGGGCTAGCTTGGAAGCATAAATGGCAGTGACATTGGCAGGGTGCATGGAGGGCTCTGTTCTGACATCATGGAAACTGGAAGCAGAGGCAAGGGGAAGGGGCTGAGACAAATATAATACCCAAGGCCATACCCCCAGTGGCCTACCTCCTCCAGCCACACCCTACCTGCCTAAGTTAAGATCCAATAAATACATTCAAATTGGATTGACCCACTGATGAGATTGGAACCCTCATGGTTTAATGATTTCACCTCTGAACACTTTTGCATTACAAATACATGAGCTTTTCTAGGGGACATTTTATATCCAAACCATAATATAGTCTATGCTGTCTGATTTGGGGTTCACTTTGTAAAGACCTCCATGTACTACAAATCAACCAAACTCTTCCTCTACCTGTCTGTACTTCAATTCTACCATTGCCAACTATCCTGATGTAAATGAATACTGTTACCCCAGGGATGCTAACTTCTTTGGGCCCCTTTGAAAGTTCTACAAGAAGTCATCTACTAAATGATCTATTTCCCTCATAAAGCATCACAGGAAAGCAAGAAAGTGAGAAAGGCCCTAGGTGTAGGTCCCTGGCACTGCAAAGCAGACATAGAGTGTCGGTAAAAGGAGAAATGCGGGTAGGTGTTAGGTGTAGAACCAGTGCATCACTGGTCATAGTCCAAAAGGACTGGAAATGAGGTGCTAGCACAGACAAGGTGAGAGGCTTTCTATTATTGTTCCTACCAGTCCATGGAACATTTGCAGAAGTCCCTCAATGAAGCCAGCCTCTTTGGTAAACCAGCTTCTGAGCTGTCTTCCAGCCCGTCATACAAGGCAAGGATCACTATTGATGCACATTTTTCTACCACAAATTGCCACCCACACTCATTCCTTCTACACAGATAGAACTCAAGGATGACAGGAAAGCTGTGAGTAATTCCTGGCACCTGCCTCTGTCAAGGCAAAAACACAGCTGCTTAGCCCCAGAAAAGGTATCTCCTCCAGCCTGTGTTTTGGGCCAAAGCATGTTCTCTACCCTTTCTACCATACTCTGGCAAACTAACAGTAGAGCCTGTAGTCTGGTCCCCTATGAAGGAGGAGCTAGTGGGGACAGCGTGGCAACTGTCTCTGCTATTCCCACTCTTGCCTTGACTAATTCCAAATCTCCCTGTCTGGCTCATCCAACCCATTCTCCCTCAGGGCTTCTTCCCAGCCACCCAACAAGGGGAAGATATCTCTTGATACAAACCCCTTTTAAATACTGCAAAATTGCTTCTGTTGGAAATAGACAAGGTTCTGGGCAAAAGGAAAAGCTTGTGGTATGTCCAGTTCCTAGCCTCTCCAGAAGCCGTAAGACAGCTATTCAGGCTCAGTCCCTAAGAAAGAAGAGATCTGCAGAGGCTACAGGCACAAAGCAGTAGAGGTCTGTGAACTAGGTTCTAGATCTCACAAAGCAGTGGTATTTCTTTCACAGCTTCCTGTTTCTATTGACCCCAGCTCCCTCTAAGTCTCCCTTTGTGCTATATTCTTGCTCATCAAGCAAGGGGAGAATGACATTTGATCCATCCCCCTTATAATCAGTGCACAATGGCTTCCTTTTTTGGTGGTACTGGGGGTCGAACCCAGGGTTGTTCTACCTCTGAGCTACACATACAACCCCTTCTTACTTTTTATTTTGAAGCAGGTTCTTGTTAAGTTACAATGTGGTGGCCTCCAACCCGTGACCCTCCTGTCTCAGCCTCCTAAGCACTGGAATTACAGGTGTATGCCACTGCGCCCAGCTCCTTCTCAAAGTCATGACTATATATCCTTTTCAAGGCTCTGTCACTATATGTAATTGAGTCATTGCCAAAGATTCAAAGATCAGTCCTGGCTTAGTCATTTTGAAAACCAAGAGAAGCCGGGCATGGTGGCACACATCTGTATTCCCAACACTTGGGCAGGCTGAGATGGGAGAATTGCAGGTTCGCAGCCAGCCTCAGCAACATAGCAAGACTCTCAGCAACTTAGTGAGACCTTGTTTCCAAATTTAAAAATTTAAAAAACAGGGCTGGGTGTGTGGCCTAGAGGCAGAAGGCCCCTAGGTTCCATCCCCAGTAACACACACACACACACACACACACACACACACACACACACACACGAAACCAAGAGAGATAGTATCCCTTGTCCATAGTAGACACAGCAAAAAGAATAAAACAATGCCTAAATCTAATATTCTACCCCTGTAAAGGCCAACCATGGCTTCTTTCATGTAAAAGGAAGCTAAAGAAGGCAGTGAAGCTGGGCATGGTGGTGTACCTGTAATCCCAGTACTTGGGAGGGTGAAACAGGAGGATCACAGGTTTGAGGCTAGCTTCAGCAACTTAGAGAGACCCCCAACAACTTAGCAAGACCCTGTTTCAAACCAAAATTAAAATGGGCTGGAGAGTGTAGCTCAGATGTAGAATGGCCCTGAGTTCAATTCCCAGTATCCGCCTGCCATCCAAAATGGAGTGAAGCAGAGTGCCCAGGTCTGTGACAAGTAGAAGCTAGACAAAGGACTGTAGTGTGGCTACAGTGGCAAAGATTTGTTCCAGCTCCACCAACTTATCGCCCTTTGATATTCATGGTTTTTGTGATGATCATATATCCTTTTCAAGATCTTCCAAGAGATCATCTTTGAGATTATGTAAGTATCTTTGTATACTGATGTACACTCAGACTGTGGTATGTGTGAGACCAAACAGCTCATTTCATTGTCCTTGGACAAAACCTTTTTATATACTCTAAGAGTCAAGGAATGGGGTGGGGAGGCAGTATTGTTTGGCAGCCCTTTACTCATCCTGCCTCTGTTAAGCACGCTCAGGTTGATCTGAGGATGTTCATTCCCTAATCTCACATCTACCATGGACTCCTACTTACTTAAGGGCCATGGAACTCACCCAAGTCCATGTAGCCCTCCGGATTAGCAGGCTAGGTGCTCCTAGAACACAGAGCTGCCTCCCAGGCTTATAACTCTTCAAGGGGCAGTCCTGGCCAGCTCCTCAGAGAGATGTCAAGCATAATAGAATCCAACCAGGAAGGAGAGTGGAAAACCTGGGTGTTTCTAGCAGCACTGACCGGGGAAGCCATATTCTGGGTGAGGTCGG
>PVJS01057478.1:0-12039 GCA_004027185.1 Glis glis | reverse complement strand
GTGGGGGTATATATAGTATGCATGTGTTGTAGGGGGTATGTGGAGGGGATGGGTATTGTGTGCAGTGGGGGGGCGTGTGTGTGGTATAGGGTATATGTGTGGTATGCGAGGGGGTATGTATTGTGTGTGGTGGAGGTGCATGTGTGGTGATGGTATGTGTGTGGTACAGGGTGTATGTGTGGTATGTTTGTGGTATAGGTAACGTGTGGTATGTGTATATTGTGTGTGGTGGTATGTGTGTTGTATGGGATATGTCTGATATAGGGTATGTGTGTGATATGTAAGGGGTGGTGGTATATAGTGCATATGTGTTGGGGGATATATGTGGGATATGTGTGTGTGGTGCGTATGGTATGTGTGTGTATAGGATTGTGTGGGTGTGGGGAATATGTGATTTGTGTGTTGTAGACATACTTTGTATGTATGTAGTGTGTGTGTGTGTGTGTGTGTGTGTGTGTGTGTGTGTGCAGTGTTGGGGTGAGGGCAGGGCGTGAGGCCCACCAGTATGGTGGTGGGACCGAACCTACTATACTTCTGTAACAAAAGCTTCAACAAACAACAAGACCCCTCTCCGGGGTGGCTTCCAGCAGCAGAGGCAGAAGTTCCTAGAACCAGCCAGGGGCTCTTCATGGAGCCCGCAGGTTACCCTATATGCCCTCTGGCCAGCCACGTCCCACCCTCAAACCTTCCACCTCTCACCCCCCTGGGCCACCGTCCCTATAAACTAAATTCTCTTGGGGCCCCAAATCCAGTCAGCTCAGGAGCCTAGCTTTCCCATCCCACCCCCTCCACCCACACAGCTGAGGTCACCGGCCCAGCCTCTTTTGCAACTTTCCCAAGTCTGTGCACAGAGGGAGAGGAGGAAAACTCGGAGGGAAGTGGCTGGCCTCAACGAACTGTTTTAGCTCCCAAAGCCCTTTTCCTCTGGCTCAGCTGAGACCCTTGCCCCAAGAAGAACCCTCTGGACTCAGAGAGAACGGCCCCTGCCCGAGGCACAGTGCTGCACAGCCACAGCGTAAGTAAGTGCCGGGGAGTTCGTCATATCAGCAGCCCCCAGAGCTCTTTGGGTACTGCGGGGTGGAGTGGAGACAGGGGGTGCAAGGACCAGGCTTAGAATCTGGCAGCTGCAGATTTTAGAGCCGGCCAAAGACCCCCACGCAGGAGTAAAGCCTGGGCGTGGTAGTGAGAAAGGACTTCCCCGCCCTCCGGAGGAACTGGGGCCCTGCTCGGGGATACTCAAGGGCTGACAGTACCAGGACGCAGCAGAGGCCAGCTCGGTCACAAGAGGGTGGCACTGCTGCCTTGAACCTTCAGGGCTTGCCAGAAACGAGAGGGCTCAGGTCCTGCTAGCCCCTGGAGTCCCCTTGCCACCGGGACAGGGTTTCTTCTGGGGTGGAGCTGGGTGGACCAAAGGGTTTCATCAGGGAAAGGTGATCCCCCATGATCCCCAAAGTAGGAAATTATCCTTCTTGTTCTAAATCATAAATATTTACCCTGGCAAAGAGCTGCAGTGCTAGGTGAGTCAGTGAACAGAGACAGACAGATATGGGCTCTAGTCTCAGCTTGTTACTAAGGAATCCACCGGGCTATAATGGCATTTTGTAAACTGCAAGTGCTGTATAGTTGCTAGGCATTATGTATTAATAAAAATAGCTGCGCTGAGAAAGGAGGATCGCAAGTTTGAAGCACAGCCTCAGCAACTTAGTGAGGCTGTCAGCAACTTAGTGAGACCCTGTTTCCAAATTAAAAATAGGGCTGGAGGTGTAGTTCAGAGGTAGAATGCCTCTGGGTTCAATCCCCAGCACCACAAAAATCAATCAGTCAATAATTTCTTTGGGCCTACTGATCAATCCTCCACCACAAAGTTCCCATAGAGATTCTACCTTTTATCTGTATCCTCGGACCTACATTGTGCTGGTGAGTAGAGGCTTGTAGTACATGTGCTGGGTGGATAGATGGGTGGATGGATGGATGGATGGATGGATGACGGATGAGTGGATGAGTGACTATCTATGGAAGTCTCTATATTCCCAGTATCAGTCAGGTTCTTTATGGAGATTCAGGGAGGCACTGTCCCAGGCACACCCAGTCTACTTGGGGAGACAGGACTAATATCCCCAAAGAACATAAAGAACAGAACTGCTGAGTCTCCTGAAATCAGGACTGTGGGTGCCCCTCCCAGAAGGAGCAGGTCTAGACCTGCCAGCATTGGGGCGGCTAAGGCAGAGTTGTGTTCCTGGGAGGAAACAAAGCCTTGTGCTCCCTACCCTGTGTCTTTTTCACAGACAAACTTGACTCCTGAGATTGTAAGTCTCATTATTTTGTAGGGTAAATATATTTGCCATTTTGCAAGGTATGGGCTGGGGAGGAGAGGTGCTGAAGAGCGGTGCAAGACGCTAGGGAAGAGTGTATGTTGGGGCTGCGCACTGTGCCTGCTTCAGGATTCTCACCTGCCGCTGCTCACTGGTCTCCCTACCAGTGCACATGGCACCTCACCCAACACAAACGAGGCAGAAGACCTTGCCTGGCTCCTGGCTGGGGGCAGGGAGGTAGGGAGAAGAGGGCATGGGAAGGTGAGAATGGAGCAGGTCCAAGGGTTCTTGCAGGACTAGTCCTGGACCCAAGGCTTAGCGACCATTCAGTCTGTATTGCTCGGCAGGGACAGAGCTGCACCATGGCTTGGGCAAGTGGGCAGGGCCTGGGCTCCGGGCTTGGAAGTGCTGCCAGGTAAGACGGGAGAAGAGCTGGTCACATCCAGTGTGGAGTGCGTTCTGCAACGTGAGGCTCCAGGCAGGTCATGCATTCCACGCCTGCTTCTCACTGTTACTTAACAGTGGAGATGACTCAGTCTGGCCTCTAGGAGGATGCCCTGCTTTAAAGCATCTGAGTCAGCCCAGTGGGCAGGAGGAAGCTTAAAAAGACAGCTATGGCCACAGCCTAGCCAAGGGCAGAGCAGAGAGGACATGGCAGGGGACTTTAGCCACCATCTGCATGTGCTTCCTAGGAAAGCCCCATCACCTACCCCCAAAGCACCACCCCTCTTGCACTGAGCCAGTCCCGATCACTCTCTTGTTGCTCCTAGTGTTCCTGCACCAACAAACCAGGCTATTTTTAAACAGCAGCCTCAGCAAATGTCAGCCCTTGTGGGAGTCGGGTGGGGAACCGCAGTGCCAGCACACGTCCGGAGGTGGGGGCCAGGGGAAGGGGCCAGGGTGGTGGAGGAGTGGGGGAGCTCCAAGGTAAGACCCACGCAAGTTACAAGGTCAGAAGTAGTTACAAGGAAAACCCAAAGGGAAGACTGCAAACCTCAGACAGGCTGGCGTGTGGCAGAGGAATTGAGCCTTTTTTATGTGGCCCCAGGAGAAATCCACCATCCGTGGGAGGAAGAAGCACCACGGGGCAGGGCTGGCTCTGTGCTTCCATGAGTGTGGTAGCGATGGCTCAGGCAACAGGTGGGAGATTGGATTCAAATGACCTTTGAGGTCCTTCCAGTAGTGCGCAGGCTCCACGCCGGAGCATACAATCGGCCACGGTAGGCATGTTTACATCGTAGAAAAAGGTAGAAAATGGTAAGCTCTGTAATGGGGTCTCTGCCCCCCAATCCCTTCCTCCTCTCCCATTCATTAACTATTGATCTGGATCTTTCCCAACTTGGGGAACCTGTTATGCTATAAAAATGTGACATATGCCACAGGCAGAGGAAGCCACAGCCATGAGCGATGTCCGTTTTACTCAGGAGGGAACAGACTCACCAAGATTAAGCAATTTACCCAAGATTGCAGATGCGTGGAGCTGGGATGAGAGATCTGACCCCCAAACTCATGATCACTCCCTGGCCCCGGGCAGCCTTTCTCTTGCTCCAGCCACCAGAGTGATTCATGCTGTCAAGAAGTCACGCTCAAATGACTTTGTGCTGTCATTCATCCACACACTCTTTTTAAAGAAAGATTACGCCAGGCGTGGTGGCATATGCTTGTAATCCCAGTACTTGGGAGGCCGAGACAGGAGAATCACAGGTTTGAAACCAGCCTCAGCAACTTAGTGAGGTCTTCTGCAACCTAGTGAGACCTTGTTTCAAAATTTAAAAAAATAGGGCTGGTGGTATAGCTCAGAGGTAGAATGCTTCTGAGTTCAATCCCCAGTACCACAAAAAAAAAAAAAAAAGGAAAAAGAAAGAAGAAAGGTTACATCTTTATCTGGTATTTTTAGTTACGGAAATAATTTAAAGCGGGGGGCACATGCTTGTAATCCTAGTACTGTAATCCTAGTACTCCTGAGACAGGAGGATCGCAGGTTCATGGCCAGCCTCAGCTACTTAGTGAGGCCCTCCACGACTTAGTGAGACCCTGTTTCAAAATAAAGAATAAAAAATAGGGCTAGGGGTGTAGCTCAGAGGTAGAATGTCCCTGGGTTCAATCCCCAGTACCGCAAAAAAAAAAAAAAGAAAAGAAATAATTTAAGCCTGTGGAACATATTTTAAAACCAGACACATACATAATAATATAGCTATCAGCCTCTAATCTACCTTTCCGCAGCTCTCTTATTAATAATGATGTGTGTATCTACCCATAACTTTCTCTGTATTTACAGGACAAGCATATAGATATACACATAGGGTTGTTGTGCTTATAAAATTGAGATCATCAGCCGGGTGTGGTGGCACATGCCTGTGATCCCAGTACTGGGGAGGCTGAGACAGGAGGATCGCAGGTTTGCAGCCAGCCTCAGCAACTTAGTGAGGCCCTGTTTCAAAATAAATAAAACAGAACTGGGGATGTAGCTCAGAGGTAGAATGCCCCTGGGTTCAATCCCCAGTACCCCCACAAAGAGAGAGAGAGAGAGAGAGATCATACTATACAAAGTGTTCAGTAATTTTTTTTCTTAAATTATAATCTGTATCTGTCTACTTCATCACTTCATCTTTTTAAAACTGCCTGATATTCCAGAGTACAAATTGATTAGAATTTATGTAGAGAGTCTCTCACTGATGGACATTTAGGTTACAAGTATGAGTTCTGACAGGAGCAACAAGGGCCAGGTGTGTGATTCTCATTCTAGTTTCACCTCCCAGTGGAAGGTGGAGTCTCTAGCTGGGTACAGTTGCACGCACCTGCTTGTTATCCCAGCTATTTGGGAGACTGAGGCAGGAGGATTGCAAATTCCAGGCCAACCTTAGCAACTTGGCTAGACCCTGTCTCAGAAAAAAAAAAAAAAAAAGAGAGTATAGTCTCTGGAACTAGGCCTGGATTCAAATCCCAGCTGCAGATCTAGGCTCTGCCATTTCAAGCTTTATGTCTTTAGGGATGAACTGCTTACCTTCTACAAATATCTGCTTCTTAATAGAGATAGTAATAATGCCAGTCCCACAGGCTGTTTTTTTGTGTGTGTGCCATAATATATCTAACATTTCTTGAGCCCTGAATTTGTGCATGTAAAGGTATCAGAACAATGTATTATGTGTTAAATGTATTATAATGATGTGGTAGTTTATTCAATCCTCACAACAATATGCATATTGTTTATTTGCATACTGTTAAAACTCTCAGCACAGTGTCTGGCAGATAAATGTTAGTTCCAGGGTGAAACATACTCTTGCTATGCGCAGGGCTGTGAGTGCAGGGTGTGAATGCAGTTCCCCTGGCTCAGCATGACCTTTCTGCATCCCTGTGCTAGGTCCCCACAGTGTCTACATCCCAGTGCTAGGTCCTTACACAGCTTTTTTTTTTTTTTTTTTTTTTGGTGCTAGGGATTGAACCCAGGAGCGTTCTACCTCCAAGCTACAACCCCAGCCCTTTTTATTTTTTACTTGGAAACAGGGTCTCACTAGGTTGCTGAGAACCCTGCTAAGTTGCTAAGGCTAGCTTTGAAAATTCCATCCTCCTGTCTCAACCTCCCAACTACTAGGATTACAGGCATGCGCCACCGCGCCCAGCTTCACGGTTCCTCTTTGGCTCCTGCTCTCCTAGGGCTTTGTTGAGGTCACCAAACCTGAGTCCAGCACCCCAGATTCCTGAGCCCAGCGCCCCAGATGCCTGTGCTCACAGATTCCATGGGCTCAAACTCAGATGACCAGAAGGTAACAGGACACAGTGTCTGAATGGCCTTCCATTCAAACACTAGCTCAGCCGCTTACCACTGTGTGCCTTTGATGAGCGACTCACTTCTCTGAGCCTGGGCTGTACTCGTCTCAGGGCACAGGTGATCATCTTGGCTACGGTGAGGATCGCCTATGCTCTGCAGAGGACTCAGAGCAGCTCTCTGCAGGTGCCCAGCCAGTGCTACTTCTTTTCCCACTTCTTCCTGCCTCCCTTTTGTTCTGGTTCTCTTTCTAAGACATTGTATTGGGTTTTCAAGCTAAGTTAGCAGGTGGTTTAGGAAACAGCTCCCCATTGCTCCCAGTCCCCTTCCAAAGTGGTCACCCATGCTTAGAGACCCACGCCTTTCAGGAGCTTCCCAGCTACTTCCCGCTTGGCTGGTTTCCCTGGTGGGCAGCGACACTGTTGCACAAGGTCAGCCCAGGTTCATTCCTTGAATTCCCTTCCTCTGCATGGCCAAGGATAGAAAACGTTTGCTGAGTGAATGAATGAGTGTGGGCTAGTCACCGCCCATCTTAATCTTGTTCCTCTCCAGGCTTCCTCCCTCTTCACCCTTCCCCGGAGCAAATCAACCACCTTCTCCATCCACCTGCCCAGGGTTTTGTTTGTTTCATTCCCTCCCTAGGACATGGCACTCCTCAACCCCGTAGCTCATTGCTTTGGGGCCTGGTTCAACTGAATTCCCACCATACTTTCTGTGTGCCCCTTGGGCACTGTACACTTCCTCTGGTGTTACTCAGCCCCTGGCCCTTCTTCCCTGATGTCTCCCTACAGTAGTGAGGCCACTACTTTGCTTCATCCTGTGCTGCTCCCAGTGTCTGATGCAGGGCTTTAAGTGTTCTTGTCACAAGAAAACGGTAAGTAAGTATGTGCGGCAAGACGTATGTTCATTAGTTGGATTTAGCCATTTCACAGTGTATACCAAACCACAGGTTGAGAGCTGGCGGTGTGGCTCAGTGGTAGAGCACTTACCTAGCATTCACAAAGCCCTGGGTTCAGTCCCTAGCACTGCAGTAAGAAGGAAAAAAAGAAAAGGACGCTTTACTAATTCAACTTAATATCAGTTTATGTTTAAATATTTGGGGTGACCTTGCATGTACAGTTTAGTATCTTGTCTTTTTTTTCCCCTTAGCTCCTAGGACATGAGCATTTTCCCATGTTATTATAAAATGTTCAAAACCTCCATTTTAATAACTGCTTAATAGTTCATTGTGAGCCAGGTGTGAAGGCACACGCCTGTAATCCCAGTACTTGGGAGGCTGAGACAGGAGGATGGCAGGTTCAAGGCCAGCCTCAGCAACTTAGCAAGACCCTGTTTCAATGTTAAAAAATGAAAAGGGCTGGGGGTGTCACTCAGAGATAGAATGCCCCTGTGTTCAATACCCAGTACCAAAAAAAAATTCATTATGTGCCATGAATTAACCATTTTTTTGTTGTTGGATGTTTATAAACAATACTGTAGAGGCCATTCTTGAACTAGAGTTTCTGTTCACATTTCTCATTATTTCCTTGGGACAAATTCCTAGAAATGGAGGTCAGGAACATTTTGAAGACTCCCAACACAGTGCCAAGTAGCTTTCCAGAAACATGTACCAATCTCACCCCTCCAGCTGCAGGAGAGAAGAGCCTTTGATTCAGCGATTGCAGCCCTGCCTCGGGCTGGGGGAGGGACGCTCTTCCATCCAAAGCCTCTGGGTAGCCCTGACAATGGACCCCTTGTCCTGCCCACCCCATCTCCTCTTCCCGCACTGCCCTCCATCCCTGGCTCCCCGCTTGGCTGTCTGTGAGGCCTCTGTCAGATCCTGTCCTGCCTTCTTGGCACTCCAGGCTGCCACCAGGAGCAGGGTTGGTAAAGCTGAAGGGTGAGCAATCTGCCTGTCCTATGGGGTCACAGCCCTTCCAGCCTTGGGGATGCCTCCAGGGGGGAGAGAGGGGAAGGCGTGTGAGGGCTGCTGAATCATGTACCTCTTTCAGAGAAGAGCCTGGCCCGAGTCCTGGGCCCAGAGCAGAGACCTGCACGTTGGGAAGGGGAAAGCAGAGGCCAGCCTCAGTGACAATGGCCATAGGAAACCTTGGCCACGTGTAGATGATTGCTGTTTCCCTACAGGCTCTGAAGCCCCTTCATGAATCCCCGGAAGAAGGTGGACTTGAAACTCATCATCGTCGGAGCGCTTGGGTAAGCCAAGCCCAGCGCAGGGCCTGGGCGCAGGAAGGCGCCTCTTGAGGGCAGCAAGGCCTCCTGCTGTGCTCCCACCTGCACGGTCCCTTTCTGATTTGGGGTGGTAGCGAAGTGCATCTACCTCAAGGAAGGGAGCTTAGCTGGAAGAGGGTTCACAGTAAATGGATGGGTTTGGTTCAGGCTCTGCAGGAACTAGCCGTGTGAGTCAGGTAAGGCATTCAACAACTCTGCCTTCCCATTGCCTGCCATACCCACAAAGAACCGAAGCATTGCTGTGGGTCATTCAGCTCTCTCCAAACCACTCTGCATCCTTTGATTGGTTTCTACTTCTAGAAACCATCCATAGTCCTTTGCTCCTCAAGCCCTGGACCACAGATGTTAGAAATTCAGAGTCTCAGAGAGAGACAAGGGCGTAAGGGGCATGGTAAGAGTCTGAAAATGATAAAGGTGGATGTGCGTGTGTGTTTGTAAGTGTGTGTTCACATGTGTTGGGTTTTTTCCTCAGTGTGGGAAAGACCTCTCTCCTCCATCAGTATGTGCACAAGACATTTTACGAGGAATACCAGACCACACTCGGGGCCAGCATCCTCTCCAAGATCATCATACTGGATGACACAACTTTGAAGCTACAGGTGAGCAGCCCTCTTTCCCTCTTCAACACATATACACCTGAAAGTCACCCTGCACTCCCTGGACAGCCACTTACATAGCAAAGTGCACCAGGAGCTACAGTGGTCTGGAGCAGAGATCAGCAAACTCATGTGCCAAACCTGGTCTCTTCACTGGGACACAGCCACGCCCATTTGCTTACTTACTGTCTTGTGCACTCAATGGCGGCAGGTTGTAGTTGAATGGAGCCTAAAAAAAAGTGTCAATGCCAGATCTAGAAGGAAGAGGGCCAATCAGGAGTTGGGAGACCTCATGCCTAGTGTCAGGTTCCCTGGAAAACTTGACAGTGGCCTTGGGCAAGTCACTCTCAAGGAGTTTATAGATCTGACAGTACCAAAAAAAAGTTTCCGCAACGTGTTTTAGCATACTTGGGTGGGAGGATTATGGTGCCTGTGTATAAAAGGACCAAATGCACCTGTACCAGGGTATTCTGCTCCCAGCCCAGAAAAGGAAGCTTTGGCACGGTATAACCTGAACGGACCTCCCTCCAGCCACTCATCACAGCTCCCCGGGGCTGCTGCTTTTTTTCTCTAGATCTGGGACACAGGCGGTCAAGAGAGGTTCCGCTCCATGGTGTCCACATTCTACAAAGGCTCTGATGGCTGTGTCCTGGCTTTTGATGTCACCGACCCGGAGTCCTTTGAAGCCCTGGATATCTGGCGGGGTGATGTCCTGGCCAAGATTATCCCCACGGAGCAGTCCTACCCCATGGTGGTGCTGGGGAACAAAATTGATCTGGCAGACAGGAAGGTACTGTTCATTCATTCATTCATTCATTCAGCAAACTTTATGCGAGCGCCCACCGTGTACCAGGCACTGCGTTAGGTCCCATGCACGTGGAGTCGAATCAGCATAGTCCTTACTTCAAGAATCCCAGTCTAGTAATGGAGACAGAAACAATTATGATATAATACGATAAATACAATGATAGAGATACACCTTGGAGATTTGGAGATCACAATGGAGGGGCATCTGCCCAAGTCCAAAACATAGAACAGGCTTCCTAGAAGGGGTGGGTTGCAGGCTGGAAAACAAAATAAACATACAGAAAAACCAGCATGATGTGAGCTGAGCACTGAAGGCAATCCTGTCCAGAGACAGGGAGTAGAAGAGTTAAGGCCCCAGAGGTCTCAGGTCTCAGTGGAATTTGAACTAATCTATGGAATAGTATTTCTACCTATGGCTGGGGGGGGGGTGCAGTTATAAATTCTTGATTCTTGGATCTACAAGTTCTCTGAAGAAGTAATAACTTTTCTATTAGCTTAAGCTTATGCAGGATCACTGGGTTAGCCACTCGCCAGCTGGCCTACTCCATGACTGCGGTGGCCCTGTGTGGGTAGTGTCGACCGTCATGGTGCCATGGGTGAGGGCTCTTTATTCCTTGCCTGCTGATGAAAAGGGACTTGAAGTAGCCTTGCTCTGTAAAAGATGCTCTGTGCCAACCGAAGCCCAAATGGCACCCAGAAGAGCTGTCTCAACCAAGTTTTCTTAGCGTTTCAAGTAGAGAAAAGTCATTGGGGAAGTGAGTCAGCGTGTTTGAATTCTGTTTTCACAATGGTTCAAACAGAGAAAAGGGAGAGGAGAGCAGAGGCAGGGCTTGGCAGAAGCGTGCTGCTGGATGAAGGAGAGGAGGAGGCAGGAGGGGGTGCTTCCAGTAGGGCCGCCACCTGCAGAGCGAGACCCTCCTGCTCCTAGGGGAAGGTGTGTTTGGTTCGGGCATGCTAAGTTTGAGGAGCTCGGAGAACAACTACAGACAGCTGGAGAGGTCCGCAGGCTTTGGAATAGCTAAGAACGAAACCTCAGAGGAGAAGTGTGTGCTGGGAACAGGTAGCTAGAAGTATTCAGCTCCATGATCACTTCAGGTTGGAAACTCTGTCAGTTCTCTAATTTTGAATCTCCAGTCTCAGATGATCAAAGTCCCAAGTTCATCTAGTGACAAGGTGTCTCCCTTTCTTGTCCCCACTGGCCATCTGCGGTGAACATCTCAGTGCCACCTTACATGTCCACACTCCCCACCCCCTTAGTGAGATAATAATTCTGGTGTGAGCCCCCGTCTGGAGTGAAGTGGGAAGGGGAAGTGGCCAGGGGAGAACAGTTCTTAATTGACTGATATCGTCATAAGATAGTTTTGTTTGCGTTGTGGCGGATGCGTCAAGCTCTTTCTTCTGTGGGTCCCTCCTTTGGGTCCTTAGGGAGCCTCCTCCAGGAACATTTCACTGTACCTCCCATGAAAAGGGTCTTGCACTTTCCTCCTCTCCCTCCTTAACTCCTAAATTTTCAGCACCCCTACCCACTGGGGTCGCCTCCTCCCTCAGGCAGTCCTCTTAGAAGCTCCAGCCTGTCTGTCCCTCTGTTGACCCCGCACCTCCTTCACAAAGCAGATATGCATTCTGGCTCTGTTGTAGGGAGTCTGTCCTCTGTACCCCATTGCTTTTTGCCCTGGATCCCTCAGGTGCATGTCAGGCACCCATCTACCATGTCCACCAAACATCAGGGGTTATATGGTAATGACTCTCCTCAAAGCCACATTTTGCCTATTCCCAATCTTGGGGGAGGCAGGGGTAGCTGTACCCACAACACAACCGTCTCCAAAAGGAATCTTTCTAATACTCCTCTTTGACACTTTTATACCTATTCTATTAGTGGTTGTGTTGGTCATGAGCCTCTGGGGATGTGCGTGGTTCTAGATTGGTCTGTCTCCCAACTCACTTTGCATCTGACATCTATCAAACTGTAGGGCCTCCACCCAAATGTCCATTTTTACATCTCATTTCACATATCTGTAGGTTATATAGTAGGAAGGTGAGGGAGTGCAAGACTGAGAGTTTGACTTTTTCTCAGCAAAATCAGTTACTGTCAGCACGGTGGCTCACGCCTGTAATCTCAGTACCTTGGGAGGCTGAGACAGAAGGATAACAGGTTCAAGAACAGCCTCAGCGACTTAGCAAGGCCCTCAGCAACTTAGTGAGGCCTTGTTTCAAAATAAAAAAGGGCTAGGGGTGTAGCTTGGAGGTAGAATGCTCCTGGGTTCAATCCTCAGTTACACATGGAAGGAAGGAAAGAAGGAAGGAAGGAAGGAAGGAAGGAAGGAAGGAA
>PVJS01057477.1:0-12039 GCA_004027185.1 Glis glis | reverse complement strand
AAGCACGCGCCACCACGCCTGGCTGAGTTTTCTTTAAAATTATTTGTATTCTGTTAATGATATGCATAAACAGAGAAACTACAAAAATAACTAATTAAATTTCTTCCCTTTTTCTTTTTTTTTTTTTTTGTATGTGGTACTGGGGATAAAACCCAGTGGCATTCTGCCTCTGAGCTATACCCCCAGCCTCCTTTTTTTTTTTTTTTGAAATAGGGTCCTGCTAAGTTGCTGAGGCTGACCTCAAACCTGCGATCCTCCTGTCTTAGCTTCCCAAGTATTGGGATTACAGGAGTGCGCCACCATGCCTAGCACCAATTAGATTTCTAAGGAGTCTCTTTTGTGAAAAATAATATGCCCATGTGCTGTGGCTAAACTTTTTTCTCTTAGTTCAGAGTAATGCTCCCTCCTTTTTTTTTTTTTTTCTTGTGGTACTAAGTATTGAAACTAGGGGTGTTCTATCTCTGAGCTATACCTCCAGCTCTATTTTTTTTTTTTGGTACTGGGAATTGAACCCAGGGGCATTCTACCTCTGAGCTACACCCCCAGCCCTATTTTATTTTTGATTTTGAAACAGGGTCTCACTAAGTTTCAGAGGGTCTCACTAAGTTGCTGAGGTTAGCCGCGAACCTGTGATCCTCCTGTCTTAGCCTTCCAAGTACTGGGATTACAAATGTGCGTCACCACGCCCAGCTTTATTCTTTATTTTGAAACAGGGTCTCACTAAGTTGACAAACACTGACCTCCAACCCGCAATCCTCCTGTCTCAGCCTCCCAAATACTGGGACTATGGGCATGTGCCATCACATCCAGTTAATGTTCTTAAAACCTTTAATTAAGTAACTAAATAAGTAAATAACCTGTAATTAAGTAATGTTCTTAAAACCATTTATTTCCTAGGAAACAATCTTAATATATGAGAAGGGAAAGTGCCTCTAAATTTCTAGGGGTGTGTGAGTAGGAGGACAGATCTGATTTTTAACCTCAGCTAACCTCTTAAAATCTTCAGGCAAATCAAACTAGGAAAAGAAAAAGTGATGGTGCTAAAAACTAATCCTACTGTGGTGTACGTACAGAATAGACAGGAAAAGGTAATGCCTTAGTGATTTTTTTAAACTTTACTTTTTATTATTTTAATTGTACAAATTGATGAGGTACAGTGTGATAATTTGTGAATGTATACAGTATATAATTCTGAATCATTTTCACATCTTTAAACATATAAAACAATTTTATGATTAACACTAATAACTGTACATATATGTGGGATACAGTGTGATATTTTAATACAAGTATATTGTATGTGCTGAAAAAAAGAAAGAACTAATTGATATTAGGATTAAGAAAAGCATGAACAGGTTATGCTATATATATTAAAACCACAGTAATAGAAAGTATGAACTGGCAGGTATGTGTGGTTTACACAGCTAATTAATCTTGGCTGCTAAGCCGATCCTAACTAAATTCAAAGAGTGAATAAGAGCAGGGTGTGATGGTTCATGCCTGTAATCCCAGTACTTGGAGGCTGAGACAGGAAGACTGCAGGTTGGAGGCCAGCCTTGTCAACTTAGTGAGACCCTGTTTCTAAATTAAAAATAAAATAGGGCCAGGGGTGTAGTTCAGAGGTAGAACACCCTTGGGTTCAAACCCCCAATACTATCACAAAAAGAAAAAAAAAAAAAGAAAGAATGAATCAGACAATACTGTGAAGTCATACTAAAGATTTATCTGTCTTAGGCTTCCAACACTTCCTCACCTCAAAGTCATCATCGTCTCCTTCACTGTAATGTGTGTGGTTGTCTGGATTGTTCACTTTGTCCAACAGCTCAACTGCTAGGGCCCTGGAAAGACCTGGCTGTCCAACAAAAGTATGCTAAGTAGAAATGAAACAAAATAAAATTTCATGAATATGCTTTTACATACAGAAAATGTTATTTGTACTTTTCATTCGGTAACTAGGGGAGACAAGTACAGGAATCTATTAATACAAACGAGTAGAGAATTAGCAAAAACATTAATCAGTGAATCCATAATAACATATTATATAACTAAAAAACTTCTGTGGGGTAAGTCTAGAACATGAATAATTTTCTTTATGTAAAGTTATCTAATCTATTAATACTAATGATCTTCATTACTCGTGTCATTATACTCATATGCAAATGAGTACTGGGTGTGGTCCAGTCACAATAAGAAAAAAGCACATATATTCTACATTTGAAAACATTTAATTCATTAAATTATAATTTTCTTAGGTTGCTGTAATCATTGACTTTTTCCTCAGGCAAAAGTATTCTATACATACATAGAAGCTGGGCGTGGTGGCGCACGCTTGTAATCCCAGTACTTTGGGAGGTGGAGACCGGAGGATCCGGGTTCGTGGCCAGCCTCAGCTCTCTCTCTCTCTCTCCCTGTCTCTCTCTCTCTCTCTCTCTCTCTACCTAGTGAGGCCCTCCGCAACTTCGTGAGACCTGGTTTCAAAATAAAGTATAAAAAAATAGGGCCGGGGGTGTAGCGCGGAGGTAGAACACCCCTGGTTCAATCCCCGGTACTGCAAAAAAAAAAGTATTCTATACATACATATACAAAAAGAACATACTATAACTTCACATAAGAAGCTAAGAAAAGCAATTAATTTTAGAGGACAGCAACATTTTTAAGAGTTCTCCACAACAGGGGTCAGCAAACTATAGCTCAAGGGCAAAATCTGGTGCACTGCCTCTTTCTGTATAGTTTAACTGGGTACTAAAACTATTCCCATGAATTTATACTGCCTATGAATATTTTTGTGTTGCAGTGGCAGAATTAAGTAGTTGAGACAGAGATTGCATGGTTCACAAGGTCTGAAATATTTACTATCTGCCCCTTACAGAAAGTTTGCTGACTCCTGCTATAAGAGACTACTAATAATTTTATATTAAAACCTTTTGTTTTAACAATAAGTCTAGTTATTGTATAACTACAGGAAATCCTGCTATAATTCTAATGACTTACAGTCAGAAGTCTTTCAGCAGTTGGTCTTTTCTTGGGGTTTTTAGTTAGTGCTATTTTAACAAAATTATGGAATGTTGATGACCTTCAAATAAAAAGAGACATGCACAAAAATATTTCACTATTATTAGTTTCTTGGTGTTACTAAATAAAATTAACTTAGAGCAATTAGAAAGTTTGAAACATGTTCTTTTTCGTACACCTCTTAGTTCTATATACATTAAGAAACTAAACTCAAAGCACTGTATATTCCTTGGAAACATCTAAGTTTCCTATCTTAAGTACAATGCAATTAGATAACAGAACAGCAATATAGAACCTCTTAAAAATAGAAATGGGCTGGGCGTGGTGACGCACGCTTGTAATCCCAGTACTTTGGGAGGCGGAGACCGGAGGATCCGGGTGCATGGCCAGCCTTAGTGCGCATGTGCGCGCACGCGATCGATCAATTGATCGATCTTTCTCTCTCTCTCTCTCTACCTAGTGAGGCCCTCCGCAACTTCGTGAGACCCGGTTTCAAAAATAAAAAAGCATAAAAAAATAGGGCTGGGGGTGTAGCGCGGAGGTAGAACGCCCCTGGGTTCAATCCCCGGTACCGCAAAAAAAAAAAAAAAAAAAAGAAATGGGTAGGCTAAGTCATTTCTATGATTTATGAGGTACTACTTAGGAGTCAAAATATCCTTACTTATCGCCTAATTTACATAGTATTTATGTGTTTTGCTATACCAAAAGAATTGGATGGCATGGAGGGTAGGGTGGGTAAGGTAAGAGACTATATAAATCCTAAAAAGGCTACTGGATAGCTCAGGAAAGAGGACAAATAAGAGTGATTTTAGCAACCAGAAGGATTTTCCTGCTACCTGCATTGATGAACAGGGGAAAGGAAGAAACTATGAAAGAATCAAGTTGTGTTTATTCTTGTGTTTATTCAAATGGGTACTTTCAACATTGCCAAGATTCCACTGGAGGAGATATTAGACAAGAACCAAAGAAACTAAATAACAATAACCTTAGTTGATGAGCAGTGACAACTACAATCAAATCACTGCACTGCTGTTGGTGGCTTGTGACAGAGATAGTATGAAGTCAGATAATATGAGAGACTGGCAAAGATTCTCCAGTGGTAATGGCTAATTTGAAACCTGTGAATTAGTGTAAATACCTAATAGTCATTTGTTCCTAAATGAATATAAGTAACTCCTACCATAAGGCCCTTTAATTCCAGATGGCTAGGAACTTAGGGCGACAAGGAATGGGAAGAAACCAGTGTCAATACAAGGACAAACTCCTTTATTTCCATAGTGTAATCTGTCTTGCATTCCTGCCATCATCCCCAGAATGGCCTGGCTCCTAAATAAAACTACACTCAGACAGGTTACAGCATATAAAGTGGTTTTGAATATATATGGGGGAAAGGCCTCTTAGAATCTGAAATCAGATATGATTGTCTCACCATTACTACATTGTTAAATTTACATACAGATTTGGAAGCTCACAGACTCTCAAGAGATCTATGTAATCTAGATGATGAACTCCTGAACTTAAGAACTTGGAAACTTTTGTTTGCCTGGTTTATTTTATAACATGTGTGGAGAAGATAATACCATAAAAATAATTTTCAACTTTTATCATCTAAATAATGACATCCTTAATGACATAATGATAGGCAAGCTGTTTTACTTTGTAAGAAAAAGGAAATTGGAAAGAAAATAATAATCCTTTTGAGAATTATGGAAAAAAATAGAGAAAAACCAGTAGAGACTGATTTTAAGTGTCACTTTATCTGTGAAACCTTTCCAAACATTATCTTCCATGGAAATCAATATGTAAATAATGGATGTAAAGAATACAGGGTAAAACAGATGAATTTCTAATGTATTCATTTCAAATCCTTTCCTTACCATACCTCTTACTCAAGTTGTCAACAAGTTCAGAAAATGACTGAGTTTTACAAGGGCAGTGGATTATAAAAGAACAATGACTAGAAAATAAGCCCAGATTTTTGCCATAACTCTACAAGTACATTACCTATGTAACTGGGTAAATTGCTCAATGCCATTGGGCTTTGGCTTCATTTTCTAAAAAATAAGGAAACTGAATCTGTGTCCCTTCCCACTGTAAAATTTTATAAAAACTTATCTTTTAACTCACCATTTTGTTTTGTCCTTTAGTTTTGGAGGCTGAAAATTACTTTTTGACATTAAGAAGAGAGCCCTGAAATAAAAATTTCAGTTAAAGGAAAATACCAAATGTTCTTATTACTATATCTAACAATCAGACAGAATGTTCTGTAATGAATTTATACAAGATTAGTGTATATGTAGGGAAATAAGAAAACTGGTGATATAGAAATTATTGTTTTATATTTTGGATAGCCTATGGAAAATTTCTCCTAGGTATGATCTTTGAATTTCAAACCGGCCCTTATTCACAAAGCAAAGCTACCAAACATTAGGGAAATTTCATTACCATACTGTTAACTATAACTGGTAGTACATATTAAGCACATGTCTACATAAAATTGTATATTATTCTGTAACACATAGAGATGATATGTTACTCTAACATCGGGTTATATGTTTAACCAAAGATTGGCCTTGATAATTATTTTGGGTGTAGAGACAAATTATATCTATTTCCCGAACTACTTCCTTTATTTGGACAATAATGCTTCATATTCTCTCATTATAAATGTCAATGTTCAAGAGCATTCTGTCTATGAATTCACCTTTGACCCATCTTCCTATGGGGTAGAAAGATGGATTTAAGGAGGAATTTCTCAAATGCTCCATTTTCAGTGTTCCTATGAAATCTCTTCCCTGTTTGTAAGCAAGCTTACCTTTTTTTTTTTTTTTTTTGCAGTATTAGGGATTGAACCCAGGGGCATTTTACCTCTGAGCTACACCCCCAGCCCTATTTTTGTTCTTTATTTTGAAACAGGGTCTCACTAAGTTGCAGAGGGCCTCACTAAGTAGCTGAGGCTGGCCACGAACCCGGATCCTCCAGTCTCAGCCTCCCAAGTACTGGGATTACAAGCGTGCGCCACCACGCCCGGCTATATTTTCTCTTTTTAAAAATGAAATGATTCAAAGGAAAACTGAAAGAAAAAAATATTCTCACCATCTTGAGATATTATTTTTAAATTTCTTCTCTTTTTAATCTTTATCTAAATGCTTATGAATTACTACATTATTATATCAGGTAACACTATGTTCTGCTTTTTTCATTACTAATCAATTTTCCATGCTCCTTTGGCTTATACATATGTAATAGCTGCCCCTAACTGCTAAATAATTTAACAACTCACCACTATTAGAGATTTATATCTTTTCCCCTTTTATCTTGAAATTGGGTAATCCTTAGTGTTTTCCTGGATTATTTCCTAACTATAATTTTCTAAGTAATAGAATCACTGAAACATTTGTAATGCCCTTAAAAAAACCCATAAAATTATTTTCCTAAAGGTCTATATCTGTTGTCATTCCAGCTAACAGTAAATATCTTTTTTGTTTGTTTTTGGTACTAGAGATTGAACCCAGAGGCATTCTACTTCTGAGCTACAATCTCAGCCCTTTATATATTTTGAAACAAAGTCTACTAAATTTGTTGGGGGTCTCATTAAGTTGCAGAGGCTGGCTTCAAATTTACAATCATCCTGTCTCAGCCTCTCAAGTACTGGGATTACAGGTGTGTATCACCAAGCCAGGATGATAGTAGATACCCTTTAATTTATATACCTTTAATTGTCTGTATTTTTCATTCTTTATTCTGAAACAGGGTCTCACTAAGTTGCGGAGGGCCTCACTAAGTAGCTGAAGCCAGCGGCCAATTTGTGATCCTCCTGCCTCAGCCTCCCAAGTACTCTGATTACAAGCATGTGCCACCACGCCCGGCTCATAATCTATCTTTTGCCTGCAGTCTTTGAATGAGTTTCTTATGCAGCATTTATTAAGCCATGGTTGATCACATTTTAGGAAAATACTTCCCCATTCTGATGATATGCTTTTTAATTTTATACCATTTAAAGTTTAAATTTTCTCCCAATATATTTTTCCTTCAAATTATAAAAAAAAATGTTGGGCATGGTGGTGCACACCTGTAATCCTAGTACTTGGGAGGCTGAGACAGGAAGACCACAGATTTGAGGCCAGCCACAGCAACTTGGCAGGGCCCTCAGCAACTTAGTGAGAACCTGTTTCAACATAAAAATAAAATAGGGCTGGGGGTGTAGCTCAGAGGTAAATGTCCTTTAGTTCAATCCCCAGTACCACAAGAAAAAAGAACTTTCAGAAACCCTCAAATATTTATTTCTGAAAGACAATATATCCCAAAATGCAAACTCTAAATATACTAAGCATAGGTGGTACTTCATCATCTCTAGACAAAGTATAAAGAAAGAAAAATCAAATGAGAAAGTAAAAAACAAAAAATTTCATGTGGATTCTAACATTTGCTTATAATTTCATACAGAACAAAAAAGAAACAAGATCAATTGATGGAATAATAAATATAAAGACTCAAAAAAATTGTGTGTGGTGGCGCATGCTTGTAATCCCAGTACTTGGGAGGCTGAGACTGGAGGATCCAGGTTCACAGCCAGCCTCAGCTACTTAGGCCCTCCAAAACTTAGTGAGACCCGGTTTCAAAATAGAGAATAAAAAATAGGGCTGGGGGTGTAGCTCAGAGGTAGAATGCCCCTGGGTTCAATCCCCAGTACTGCAAAAAAAAAAAAAAAAAAAAAGACTTGTTTAAAAATAATTGGTATACCCTAGTCTGGTTATTGAGGGAAATTTGTTTTACGGAAAAGCTTCAAACAGTATAGACAATGCTATGTTACTTGAGGATCAGCAATACAACTGAGCCGGTTTTGAGTCTCTTATAACATTTACTATTTTAATATACTTAAAAAATGAGCTTGTAATCCCAGGGTTGTCAGCATTTCACTTTCCCTAAAGATTTTAATAGCTGCATAATTACAAATAATGAAATCACCTCATTGGATGAAGATCAAACATAGGTGGTTGAAGTTCTCCAAGTTCAATTGCTGTTATTCCTACTGCCCAGATATCACAGAGCTGGTTGTAGCCACCATTCTTCTCCACAGCTGCAACTTCTGGGGCCATCCTAGAAGGAATAATGAATATAATAGTTTCATTTTAAGAAATGATATGAAATCTGCTACTTGTTATAACCATTAGATTTGGAGGGAAGAGACTGAGATGTATTTACTAGGAAAGAAGAAACCCTACCAGGAAAGACTTAAATCTCAATCTCTCTCTCACTCTTTTTTGCCCCCCCCCCCATTTGGGTACTCTAAGAAGAATTTTGTCTTCAGTTTGTGTTAGGTGAATTGTGTTATGTAATAGAACACCTAAAACCCTGTGGAGGTCAAAGGATCCCAAAGGAGGTAAAATTTAAAGAATGAATCAGCAGGGAGTTAAGGAGAGTGAACAGGATGAAAGGGGTTGACTTAAGATACCGATCTGAATATGAAGTGCTTGTGGATACTCAAGTCGAGCTATTACCTTAACAACTGCTGAATATGCAGAAGACTGAAGGTCAGCTGCTAGCTGGACTGAATTTACCAATTTGGAGTTAGTGGTAATGCAAGGGTATCTTAAGTTATAAGATGTAGGTGATACTGCTCAGGGGAAATTTTCTTTTCTTTTTTTAACATTTATTACTTACTTACTTACTTTATTTATTTATTATTTATTTATTGGTACTGGGGATTTTTTATTCTTTATTTTGAAACAGGGTCTCACTAAGTTGCGGAGGGCCTCACTAAGTAACTGAGGCTGGCCAAGAACCTGCTATCCTCCTGTCTCAGCCTCCCAAGTACTGCGATTACAAGTGTGCGCCACCACGCCTGGCTTTAACATTTACTACTTTAAAAGTAGTTATATTTATTTATTTTTATTTTTATTTTTATTTTTTTGTGGTACCGGAGATTGAACCCAGAGGCATTCCACCTCCGCGCCACACCCCCGGCCCTATTTTTTTTTTATACTTTATTTTGAAACCGGGTCTCACAAAGTTGTGGAGGGCCTCACTAGAGAAAGAGAGAGAGAGAGACAGGGAGAGAGAGAGAGAGAGAGAGAGAGAGCTGAGGCTGGCCGCGAACCCAGATCCTCCGGTCTCCGCCTCCCAAAGTAATGGGATTACAAGCGTGTGCCGCCCGGCTAAAACTAGTTATATTTATATAGAATATCACAAGTTGCTTTTATAAGTACTTAGGTTACAAAAAGTTGTATTAACATACTGTCTCTCAACTTAAGTGTGGCTGAGGATATAAAAGATATATACTAAAAATGCTAACATGTTATACACTATATTCAAGAGCTATAGACATAATAATGGGTATAGAAGTAAGAGAAGAAAATGATTTCCATGGAACCCAATGATTAAAAAGCAAGTTTCATAGAGGAAAGAGACTGAGTTGGAGCCCAGAAAAAAAACAAATCAATTTCGTTTCCTCTGCCCACAGGAGCCAGTCAGTGGTGGCTAACTGGAATACCAAGCCAGCCAACAATGTTGTGCTTCTGGCTCAGGAGTTGTGACCCATCAGTCTGTTATAGGTGATGAAATGCAGAGTATGTGCCCCTCTCTGGAAGGGGCTGAACTGAAGATAAACCCAGGAAAACAGATTCCTAGGTAGTTAATAAACAGAGCTAAAGTAGTAGTATTTCACATGGTATAATCAGAGCACAAAATATAGGTAATTTTGACTGGAGAAGAGTGTTTACAATGCAGGACATCCACGGAACGAGACTTAGGAGGGAAATGGGCACTGCATTGAAGGAAATTCTATAGATAAACTAACTTACCTATATTTTCATTTAACTTTATTTAAGTGATATTTATTGAGGTCTTTGTTATTAAAAGTGACATGTGCTGACTAAAGAGAATTTGGAATATATGAAAAAATATGGGGGGAAAAGTGAAGCATGATCTCAACCAAAGGGAGCCATGTTTTCACATATTTTCATTCATACTTTTTACTTAAAAACATCTTTTATAAAATATTGCATATACTACTTTTTTATTGTAGTTGTTTCGAAACAGAGTCTTGCTGGGTTGTGGAGGGTCTTGTTAAGTTGCTGTGGCTGGCCTTGAACCTGCTATTCTCCTGTCTCTGCCTCCCAAGTACTGAGATTACAGGTGTGCACCACCACAACCAGCTCATATGCTACTTTTATTCTTGGTATTTTGATTAGCAATGTGTCATGAGCTTATCTTTTACAACACAGTTTTACTACTAGATTATTCATTTGAACTGAATACACATACCTAATTTTCTTAACTTGTTCCAGCTGCACATTATTTTCTCTCAAATTTTCATTATTAAAATATTGTGGTAAAGTTCCTCAAATGCAAATCTGTATGCATCTCTAATAAATTACTACAAATGGAAGTACTGAGATTATAGAATATAAAAATTAGCAGGGTGTGGTGGTGCACATTTGTAATCCTAGTACTTGGGAGGCTGAGACAGGAGGATGGCAGGTTTCCAGCCAGCCTCAGCAGTTTAGCAAGGCTTTCTGCAACTTAGTGAAACCTGTTTCAAAATAAAAACTAACATAGAGATGGGAATGTAGCTCAGAGGCAGAATGCCCTGGGTTCAATACCCCCCCAAATAAATAAATACATACATACATATATACATATTTTTTTGTTTGTTTTGTTTTGTTTTTGTGGTACTGGGGATTGAACCCAGGGGCATTCTACCTCCGAGCTACACCCCCAGCCCTATATTTTATTCTTTATTTGGAAACAGGGTCTCACTAAGTTGTGGAGGGCCTCACTAAGTAGCTGAGGCTGGCCGTGAACCTGCGATCTTTCTGTCTCAGCCTCCCAAGTACTGGGATTACAAGCGTGCGCCACTACGCCCAGTCTATATATATTGCTTAAGATTTTGAAAAACATTATTGCCAAATTATTCTTCAAAATTGTTCTACCAATTTTCACTTTCACTGTCAAATATTTAGTGACAGAGGGTATTTTGTTCATCAAGGGAAATGCTTGATACATTTTATAACTTCTTGTATATGTTATTTTTAATAACTCTGCTTCGCTGAGCGTGGTGGCACACGCTTGTAATCCCAGTACTTTGGGAGGCGGAGACCAGAGGATCCAGGTTCGCGGCCAGCCTCAGCTCTCTCTCTCTCTCTCTCTCCCTGTCTCTCTCTCTCTCTCTCTCTCTCTCTCTCTCTCTCTCTCTACTTAGTGAGGCCCTCCACAACTTCGTGAGACCCAGTTTCAAAATAAAGTATAAAAAAAATAGGGCCAGGGGCGTAGCGCAGAGGTAGAATGCCCTTGCGTTCAATCCCCGGTACCGCAAAAAGAAAAAATAAAAAAAAAATAAATTAATAACTCTGCTTTGTAAGGAGACATTTTTTTTTTCTTTTACTGGTCTCTAAAAACTTATATATTTAAGACATTAAACCTAGCCGGGTGTGGTGGCACAGGCCTGTAATCCCAGTACTTGGGAGATTGAGACAGGAGGATTGCAGGTTCAAGGACAGCCTCAGCAATGTAGCAAGAATCTTAGCAAACTAGTGAGACCCTGTATTGAAGTAAAAAAATAAAAAAAATGCCAGGCGTGGTGGTGCATACTTGAAATCCCAGTACTTGGGAGGCTGAGAACCTGAGGATCCAGGTTCATGGCCAGCCTCAGCTACTTAGTGAGGCCCTCCGCAACTTAGTGAGACCCTGTTTCAAAATAAAGAATAAAAGATAGGGCTGGGGGTGTAGCTTGGAGGTAAAATGCCCCTGGGTTCAATCCCCAATAACCACACACAAAAAAATAAATATATAAAAATAATGAGGGTATAGTTCAAAGGTAGAATGCCCCTGAGTTCAACCCCAGTACCTCCTCCCACATAAATTAATAAATTAAGTTAAAATATTAAACCTAGTTTGGCCAATTTTAGCCAGTTTTTCCTGTTTTTTTTTTTTTTACTTGCTTTTTAATTTTGTTTAAGGTGGGTGACATTTTTTTTTTTCGGTACCGGGGATTGAACACAAGGGCATTCTACCTCCGGGCTACCC
>PVJS01057476.1:0-12039 GCA_004027185.1 Glis glis | reverse complement strand
CTGAGTCCTCTCCTCACTTCACCTGAGTCCTCTCTACTGACACCATGGGTTGCTGTGGCTGTGGAGGTTGTGGCGGTGGCTGCGGTGGTGGCTGCGGTGGCTGTGGCGGTGGCTGCGGTGGCTGTGGCGGTGGCTGTGGAAGCTGCACCACGTGCAGGTGCTACCGGGTGGGCTGCTGCTCGGCCTGCTGCCCCTGCTGCTGTGGCTGCTGTGGGGGCTGCTGCAGCACCCCCGTCATCTGCTGCTGCCGCCGCTCGTGTGGCTGTGGCTCATGTGGCTGTGGCTCGTGTGGCTGCGGCTGTGGGAAGGGCTGTTGCCAGCAGAAGTGCTGCTGCTGCCAGCAGAAGTGCTGTTGTAAGAAGCAGTGCTGCTGCTAGGTGGCTGCCAGCCTCTGTTCCTGGACAGGAGGTTCTGGGACTTTCCTCTAACCTCTTCACCAGCACTCCCTGTCCTCTCAGCATCCCTGGACTTCCCCCTTTGGCCTGGGACTTTGCTCCTGCATTCTGTCCGGGTTCTTGTCTTTTCTCCTTTGGTGTTTCCAGTCTTCCCATCTGTGGCGTTTCCTACCTAATAGCAAACAGCCAACCCAAGGCGTGAGGCAGCCCTGTGAGGAATGCGACTGCCAGAAGCAGGTTGATGTTTGCTAGGAAAGGTCTAAGGGTCATGGAAAGCCATGGTGGGACTGGTGAGCTGGCTGGAAGCAGCCCGCTCCTCCAAGGCAAACATTCCTGGGTCTTTTGCAGGCGCCTATTCCCAAATATCCCACCTGTCAAACATTGCCTCAAGGACCCTCTGCACATCCTCTGTGGTTTTACTCTTTACAATTGCTCTGCGGCCAGCCAAGTTAAACGTTTACCTCTAGCCCTCGCTGCATGTATACTAGTTAAATTTTACCTCTCAAGCGCTGTATGTATGCAGGAGCATCCATACCTCAACCTCCCCCCTCAAAAATGAATAAAAGCTGTGGACCAGTGTCCAGCGGGGCCCTCGCCATAGAGTGAGGTCCGCTGGCCCGCCCCTCTCAATCTGCTCTAGGTCTGCATCGTCATTCTTTTCCCCTCAGGTGTGCCATGAGACGGTCACCAACACAGCCCAGCTGCTAAAGAAGTCCACATCGTTGAGCTCAATCAAAACAGGACATGGCCCCACGTGCTTTTTGATGTATAGAATTATTTCCTTCCTGTTCTTGTGCTTTTAACTCTGCACATTTTCTCTGTCTGTTCTTATTCATCAACAGTTATTTTTTAATTTCCTAATAAAATTCAAACTCATCCCTGAACATTTCTCTTTGCCTTTTCTTTTGGTGTGAACACACCTCACATCCTGAAACATCTCAACTCTTCTCAAAAGGTCTTTGTGGACAGCAGTGGGGTCAGAGGAGGTCGACGGCCCTGAGGACAGCCCCCTGCCTCGGCCGTCCACTCTCTCCAGGCAGCAATGCACACACAGTATGTGGACGTCTGCTGCTCCCTGCCTTGAGCAGTCCCCTCGTCTGTGTCCTTTTTCCAGACTGGGGAGGATATACACCTGATCAAAAAGCCTCTATGGATGGATAGGATCTCTTTCTTTCATACCTAAGAGGATACGTGGCCTTCAGTCACTTTAATGATATACATGAGAAGAGAAGTGACATTTTATGACTCAAACCACAAGTAATCATTGGAAGCATTAAAAATTTTTAGGAGAGACTTTGCTTTCTTTTGACCAGTGGTTTTTGAGAGACTCTCAGTTGCAAAGGCAGATCTGGGTGTAAGAATATAATTCGATCTTTTCTATCAAAGGAATAGCTTGACTTAGGCGCCATTGTGTAAGCTTGTGTGCCCTTGTATTTTTTGTAAAGATAACATTTCCTGGAAATTGTGAGTGCCAACCTTTCCCCGGCATCCCCTTCAGCCAATGGTGTAAAGATTGTGAAGCCATGCTCCCACCAATAGGAGCACAGCACAGAAGCTCTTCGCTGAAAATAAAATACCCAGCCGTTTTCTGCTGTTCTTTCGCCTACCTAACATTACCAGTGGCAGGATCCCTTTTTGCAAAAAGTAAAATTTGCCTCTCCGGGCCACTTTCGAATATGTGCCATGGAAATTTATTTCTAACATGGGGAGCTGAGGCCAGCTCAGTGGTGCAGCAGATCATGCCGTGGGGTGACTTTGGATGGCATAGCTGTGCATAAAGAAATATGTCCCAAGTCAGGTGTGGTGGCATACACCTGAAATCCCAGTACTTGGGAGGCTGAGCTGGGAGGATTTCAGGTTCCAGGCCAACCTCAGCAATTTAGGGAGACCCCTCAGCAACTTAGCCAGACCCTGTTTTAAAATAAAAAGGGCTGAGGGTAGAATGCCCCTGGGTTCAATCCCCAGTACCAAAAGAGGAAGAATGTCTCAGGCTGAGTGTGGCGTCCGCCCGGGCCTTCCTATCAGAGGTGGGAACAGAGTTCTTCTGAAAACAGTAACTAGCTTGGGAGCACTGGAGCACTGGCTCTCCTGGCTTCCTGTTCTTTGTGGACTTTGTAGTTTATATTCTTTCTGGGCGTAGTTTGGACCAGCTGCACGGAGCATTTCCGGCTGGAGGCTGTGTGGTCACAGGGCACAGGCCGGGCCTGCGATGTGAAGGTCAGGTCAGCGGCATTTCCGGCCCTTTCCTCCTCCCGGTGCTCACGTGGTCTAGGCCCGACTCGCCTCTGCTCATGACTGCATCGTCATATTAGATTAAGACCCACCCTAATGACCTCATCACTTGATTACCTCTGTAAAGACATTATCTATCTTCAAATCACAGTCCCTTTCTGAGGTATTAGGAGCTCTGATTCAGCACGTGAGTGGGCAAAGCAGGGAGACCCTGTGTGCTTTGTCCTTCATTTATGTAGATTTGCTGGTGACCTGGGTTCTGTCTAACACGCCCTTGCCCTTTGCTTTTCTCTCTAGTAACTATGCTAGATTTGCACTTATCTTTTCCATGGCAAACTGTCACCTACTCAGCAGAAAGAATTGAGTCTCTGCGTCCCGCAGTAGGACCCATGCCTGGGAAACGCATGCTCACTACGGGGCGGCGGAGCACTGTGTGGGAAATTTTGAGCCTTCCTCCCTCATGGCCAGGTGCACACGTTCTCCATTCTCCTCCCTGCCCTCCCCTCCCTGAATGAGACCTAGTAACAATAGCCCCTAAACCCCCTGATGAGCCCTCCTTCTTTCTTTCTTTCTTTCTTTCTTTCTTTCTTTCTTCTTTCTTTCCTTCCTTCCTTCCTTCCTTCCTTCCTTCCTTCCTTCCTTCCTTTCTTCCTTCCTTAGTGTATGTGTGTATGTTTGTGTGTGTGTTGGGATTCTATCTCTGAGCTACACCCCCAGCCCTTTTTGAAACTTTTAAATTTGAAACAGAGTCTTGATAAGTTGTTGAGCCAGCCTTGAATCTGTGATTCTCCTTTCACAGCCTCCCAAGTACTGGATTACAGGCATGCACCACTGCATGCACCACTGCACCTGGCCCTGGTGCCTTTTACTTGCAAACCACACCTGGAGCCCCATGATCAAGCCGTGGGTCTTCTCTGCTCCCCACCTGGCTGGAAAGCCCTCTCCCTTGGGGCTCCCTCCCACGTGCCCCCACGTGGAGATGCAGTAACTCCATCTCTCCAGTATCTGCGAGCAGAAGCTTTGTTTGCTTCCCGAGCCTTCCCTCTTCCCCTCATGACCACACCTGACATCTCATCAAAAGCATCTAATCCACTCACTCTGCCTCCTGGCTTCACTTTCCCACAGATCCATGTCAACACCGAGCACTGACACCCCAGTCCACATCTTCTACTTCCATCGACTGAGAACCAACTCCCCATTGTTAGGGCCTCGAACAAAAGTGACTCCATCTTGGCCAGAAAGTCCCAAGTCTTGTTCAGTACACCCTTCCCCCTGCTTTCGAAATGTCCCCACTGTCATGCTTAAGACTTGCCCATAAACCCCTTGCTTATCACACCCCTCTGCTTATTGGAAACCCCCATTATCCTGCTTAACCCTGATGTGACAAACCCCCCATGGCAATAGTTAACCAGCACTCCCCCCACCATGTAGAATCTCTCCTTAAACAACCTATATAAACTTTTAGTCTGTAAGCGGACATAGCTCCAACCGTTCGCAGGTTTTAACCCAATGAAGCCTGTATTGCCCTTTCGCCATCCCGTCTCCTTCCTCCCTGAACCTTTCAACCATTCCAGTGAGTGGGAAGGGAGAGTGGATCCTGAGCAAAGCTGGGTCTTTCTGCTGACTGACACTGTGATCCGGGAAGACTGTCGACGGGTCCTCAGCGGGAAGAGCTGCTGCAGGGAGAGATGGGAGAAGTGAGGCTCCTCTCACAGGCCTCCCCCCTGGCTGAGGACAGCTACCATGGCTAGAGGCGGTTGTATGGATGGAGGAGGAGTCAGAAGGCAGGGCCCCAGGCATGAATCTCAGAGGCCGAGAGGAACTAGGGGCCTCCAGGTAGCCCGAAGGTGCTAGAGGCTCTGGGCTCTGGCAGGTGGGAAAGGAAATGGAGAGAGCGGATGGGCGTGCAAAGCACCTTGTCAGCCCAGAGTCTGGGAGGCTCGTCCACACACCCTCCTGGAGCCTCTTCTACCTTGCCAGGGGAAGAGACAACCTTTCTGGGCCTTTCTGAGATGGCCCTCTTGGAGATCATCTTATTGGAGGTGGTTGTTGAACTAGTGTTTCCCTTTGTATCATCCCATTGGGTCACTTTAATCCATTAAGCTCGTATCCTGTGTCCGGTTCTGCCTAGAGTGTCAAGGGAACCCTCCATGTGGGTCTTGGGTTGGTGTGATAATGTCCTCCCGGGAGATAGCCCAAGGGGCTCGGCTTCCCTTGGCCCCAGGCTCACTGCCGGCCAGCGGGAGCCCCATCTCCACCTCCTTCCACTCTCATTTCACTGCTAAAGAAACCACACGGTTCAGGAATCCGAGTCTACGCAGAAAAGGACAAAGACGCAGTACAGGACATAAGCAGAAGGGGTGTTGGGGACACACTTTGCTGTGCATGTTGACACCCTCAGGGGGTGGTTTTATTGTTCTGAGTCTAAGGTTGACGCCACGTTACAGCTGAAGCTGATTCCCTGGTTTGGAGCGGCCGATGGGCGAACCCCCTGACATCCAGCATGGCTAGAGCCCGGTCAGCTGCCGGGGTCTTGGAAAGAGGAGTCAGAGGACAGAGCGGCCTGGTAGTCAGCCATCGTTGGTAGAAGCACAGCGTGGACAATGGAGCGAATGGACAAGAAATGTGGCGTGTCCCACGGGCTCTGGCATGCTGTCTTCTATTGTCATCGCAGTAGTACTGCCGTGAGCACCATGATGGGCTTGTGGTAGAAAAGGACTCTAGGAGTAGACAAAGCGGGACCTTCATGACAGTGACCACGCTACGTGACTGATGACCATTTGGGGACAAGCAAATATTTTTGCAGCAGACTTTAGTGGCTAAGACTCTATCCAGGGAGAGATTTGGACAATGTTTTGGTTTATGACATTGAAGCGCCAACGTTGGGAATGTGCCCCTCTCCATCTTTCCCTTCTCCATAAACCCACAAAGTATTAGTCACCCCTAATCTGTCTGTGTCTACTGCAACTGATTTATCTCAATTTGGGCTCTTTGCTGCCTTTGCACATAGAGCATTGGCCTTATCTGTTGCGATAAAACTCATTTTTCCCCATGGACAGTGTAGAGACAAGAAAGAGAATAAGAGATGGCTCTTCAAGGCTGATTTAGTGTAATTTATTAAGACAAGAGTTGCTTTGCATATAAAATATGCCAACACAGTGGTAAAACCAGGACATAAATAAAGACACTCAGAGGCATTTTAAGAAGGTAGAACATTAACTATCTTGACTGCATTTTGTTGAGGCCATGATTTGAATAGCAAGTGGCAGAGAAGAAAGACAGCATGTATTACTCTGGTAGTTATTAAGTGGAACAGGATCATGGAAACTACCAAAATGTAGGCGTCCCGTGGGCTGCCGATGAGCTGGGGTCATGCTTGTGACCTATGAGCAGAAGGGCAGACAGAAAGAGGAAGCTCATCTATAGCAGTTACCCGGAGCACATGCCCAGAGGCCGCATGGCCACCTAGCAGCAGCACTGCCTCTGGCAGCAGCACTTCTGCTGGCAACAGCCCTTCCCACAGCCGCAGCCACACGAGCCACAGCCACACGAGCCACAGCCACACGAGCGGCGGCAGCAGCAGATGACGGGGGTGCTGCAGCAGCCCCCACAGCAGCCACAACAGCAGGGGCAGCAGGCCGAGCAGCAGCCCACCCGGTAGCACCTGCACGTGGTGCAGCTTCCACAGCCACCGCCACAGCCACCGCAGCCACCACCACAGCCACCGCAGCCACCGCCACAGCCACCGCAGCCACCGCCGCAACCTCCACAGCCACAGCAACCCATGGTGTCAGTAGAGAGGACTCAAGTGAAGTAAGAGAGAGGACTCAGGAGAGGACAGGAGGTCTGATGCTCCTTTGGCTGGGGGAGCCCTTAAGTACCTGGGGAGGGGGATTGTCCACTCCGGGACACTTCCCTGTTGTTATGCAAATATCCACAGCAGACTCTCACATGGGCTTTTGTGTACTTCCTTCCTGAGTCCTTCTGACTTGATAAACTTGCTAAATATAGATTTTACTTTTCTTTTTAGAGTTACTAAAATAATAGAACAGGAGACAACCATTGCTTCTCTTTTCTTTCTCTTTATTTCTTGTTTCTTTTTCTTTCTTCTCTCTCTCTCTCTCATAATTGTAAAAGACAGAGTGGGACTAGAATTTTTCTGAGCTACTCTTATTCTTTTCAGTCATATTAGCCCAGGGCTAAGACTTTTTTATTTCTACCATTGAGCTACATCCCCAGCCCCCTCCCCTGTTTTTTGAGACAGGGTCTCACTAAATTGCCCAGGCAGGCCTCAAACTTGCCATCCTCCGTCCTAAGTCTCGTGAGTAGCTGGGATTACCGGCGTGAGCTCCTGTGCCCGCCATATACCATTTATTAACTTGTAGAACATCCCATTAGCTAGAGGAGAACATTTTGGAAATTGAAAGGGAAAAAGCAATCCCAGGTCGTATTATTACATCCTTCTAGGCTGAGTCCTTGGATATTTCTTTTTCCAGTAACAAGAATGAGGATCTGATTCAGGAACGGCTTCTGCATTATCAGGGGCTGTAACTGAGCATGCTCAGTGTGTGCCAGACGATAGCAACACACTCCAAGCAGTACATTCCCAAGTCGCAAGCCAAATTCCAGGAGGCCTCTGCTCTCTCAGCCTGTTACCCAAGGACAACCCAGAAAGCAGGGTTCTGACAATTTCCTGGTGTCCAGGTAATCATGGACCAAGAGGTCCCAACCCCATGGATCCATGCCAGTGTAAAAAGCGCTAGGAGTGGGTTCATGCTTTCCTCTTCCTCATCCCTTTCTCGAAATATGCGCCCTTCTGCATGTGACACCGAGGTCCTCACCTCTGTGAGCACCTTGATCTTGGATTTCCCAGACTCCAGAACTGTCTATTCTTGTGTGGGGGCGGGGGGTACTGGGATTGAACCCAGGGGCATTCTACCTCTGAGCTACACCCCAGCCCTATTTTATTTTTAATTTTAAAACAAGGTCTTGTAAGATGGATAAGAGTAGTAAGAGCCTCACTGCTTGCTGAGGCTGTCCTCGAACCTGTGAATCTCCTGTCTCAGCCTTTTAAGTACTGGGATTACAGAGATGTGCCACCATGCCCAAGTGTGTGTGCGCACCTGTGTGTGTGTGTGTGTGTGTGTGTGTGTGTGTGTGTGTATGTTACTGGGGATTGAACCCGGGGCACTGTACACTGAACTACATCCGTAGCCCTTTTTATTTTACTTTGAGACAGAGTCTCTCTAAATTGGTACTGGGATTGAACCCAGGGGCATTGAACCCAGGGGATTGAACCTCTGAGCTACACCCCTAGCCCTTTTTATATTTATCTGGAAACAGAGTCTCACTAAGTTGCTGAGCATCTTGCTAAGTTGCTGAGGCTGGCTTTGAACCTGCAATCCTCCTGTCTCAGTCTCCCAAGTACTGAGATTACAGGTGTGCACCACTGGGCCCAGCTGTTCTGTTCTTTACAAATTTCTCTTGGGTACTCTGATATAGCAACACAAACTGAACTAAGACAGGGCTTAAATAGAACAAGAGACAGTGGGGAGTGCTTCCTCTCTTTATCCATCTTTTCCGGCCCTCAGACAGCAGCAACTGGTCCTCAGGCCTTTAGACTCTGACTGGGACTTACATTCTCAGCTTCCCTGGTTCCCAGGCCTTCTTACTCCCACTGAATTACATCCCTGGGGTCTCTGGATCTCCAGCTCGCAGACGACAGATCACGGGACATGTCAGCCTCCATAGTAATTATGTGAGCCGATCTGCACAATCCGTCTCCCCTGTGTGTTTATACACGTATCCTGGGGCTCTGCTCCTCTGCAGAACTCTGCCCACACCCTGGAATGAGGCTCTGCTCTGGACCCTAAACACTGAGCTTTCTATAGGTAAATTTTTAGTTATTGCAAAGGAAATCTTAGTGATGATTTCTCTGAGACCGCAGCTCCGAATGCCTTTTCAAAGCAGAAAGATAATGAAGTGGGTTAGTACCGGGGTAGATCCTGCCTGCCCTTCTGTGGCCTCGGTCACTATGCTTCAGGGATGGACTCCTGTACAAAACAGTTCATTTCTGGTTGACACTTTTTGCCCCAAAATTTTGATATGCGATCATTTTCTTTGAATGCTTGGTAGTTTTTCTTCCTTATTTCAGAGTGAAGACAAGACGATTAAATTGCTTAAATAACTACACTGGAAAGTGCTCAATGAAAAAGCATTTCCTCCACGCCTTCATCTGGTCTACATTTCTTCCCAACTCTCTAATCTGCAGGATTTATCTGTTTTCATTTAAAAAGGACCCATAAACCTCCACTTTCATGTCCCTTAATACTTTTCCATCACATAAACTTGAGGGGGGCAATGTATTCAATTTAATAAACAGTTATTGACTTGTCCTTCTCTTATGAGGAAGCAGCTCTGCAGGGCACTGTGAGACAGAGCCGGAAGGGTCCCCAGGCTCTTGGTCTGGGAAGAAATGCATATAAAGAATTTCCAATAAGTAGCTGGAACAAGAATCAGAGCAAGACTAAAATTGACTTTCTTAGCAGCATGGGGGAAAATCCACCAGTTGGGGTGTGTGTGAGAGAAGGGGAATTGGGAAGACTGTAACAGGGACTATCTATCACAGAAGGGGCTTTCCAGAGAAGAGCTGCAGTGAAGATTGGAACTAGGAAAATACCAAGGGCAGTCAGGGAACTCCCATCAGACCACTGGGCCTTACGAAGGTGGAACTGAGGGGAGGCATGAAGGCCATGAATAGGCAGAGCTGCGCCTGTAAACACAGGGAGAGACAAAGTGTACAGCGCCTTGGGTACCATGTTGAAGAAGTGTTTGGAGGCGTGGAAGTCAGTGGGAAGTATGTTCCATGTTTCAGGAAGGTGGTTGACAACAGAACCAGGATTTGGGGGTGAGAGTCACATGGGGACCAATGAAAGGGCTTTTGCAAGCTTTGGACAGATACAACATGGCCCTCAAAGTCTGGGTTGTAATGAGAGAGCGAGAGAGATGAGCTGGGCATGTGCCATTCCCAGGAGACATCCTTCCAGGAGAAAAAAACAGGGTCATACTAATAGTAACGACCAACCTTGTCCTGATTCTGCCACTTCAATACTTGTGTGCAGTGCTAGGGACTAAATTCAGGGCATTGAGCCTGCTAGACAAGCACAATAAATACATGTTGAAGGTACTGATCAATTATCTGATAAATTGAGTTATCCACCAGTATTTACTACATAGGCTCTCTCACCCATTTGAAGCCCTCCTGCCCCATCAACCGTTATTCTGGGAGTCCACAAGGAGGGCTCAGTGTGTTCACAAACCCACCCCTCTCTGCCACCCTGTGGAGACACCCTTTCTCTGCTTGTCCTCCTACCCAGGCTGGTCTCCCAGGGCCAGCAGGGATGCATCCCTGGGGCCTCATAAGCAAGAAAGGCTGTGAAGGTCCTGGTGGATGCCGTCTCCTGCAGGCTCTGGGTCTTCACCAAAGCTAGGTCATGATGGAAGCCATCACTGTCACCAGCCAGTGCTTCTTGCTATTGCTAACACCCCTGATCACGTCTGTGCCAATGTCACCCTGCCCTGACGTCACCCTGCTGCAGCGGGGACTCTCCCTTTTCCAGCCTTGTGCTACTTTCTGTTATGTGGTCCCAAAACATTGCCCTGGATTCTCCATATCTCACAAGGAAATGTCCTCATTTATCCTCTCCCCATGTTTCAGGCACAAGTCTATGGTGAGATACAATTGTTAAAGGGTCACAACATGGACCTATAGTATATCCTACACTACTTAAAATATACATGCACTCATAAATAAATCTATATACATATATATAACTCAAAATATATCTAAGAACTGGGGCATTGTTATAGAACCAAACTTCATTGTTTGACTCCTTTCCCCTAAAATGGCTTTGTTTTTGTTTTTGTTTTTGTTTTTGTTAGGATGCCCCCTAGTCTTAATCCGGAAAGAGTCTGGCGGGCCCACTTAACCATGTCTCAAGCCTAAAGAGGCATGTTAGAATCCCCAGACCAGCAGACTTTAAGTTCAAACTGGGACAGTCCCTACCTAAGTATAAAAGACATCATGGAAGTAGAATTGATTTAAATGTGCGGCTATCCATGCAGCTTTCTTCTTCACAGTTTAATAAGCTAGCCAATCAACTTTACCCCTGCTCCCTACATATTTGCTATTGTACAGTCCTCCATAAAATTAGGTGGAAATATACATTTTTTTGGTACTGGGGATTGAACCCAAGGGCATTCTACCTCCAAGCTATACCCTCAAACCCTTTTTTTTAATTTTTATTTTGAAACAGGGCCTCACTAAGTTACTGAGGGTCTTGCTAAATTGCTGAGGCTAGCCTTGAACCTGAGATCCTCCTGTCTCAGCTTCCCAAGTACTGGGATTACAGGCATGTAAAACCATGCTAGCTGGAAGTGTACAATTCTATGTGCCACTCATGTGCTGAGAGTATATTTGTGGAAAGACAAATTTTAAAAAAGTATATTAAAATGCTTTATTCCAGCCGGGCGTGGTGCCGCACGCTTGTCATCCTAGTACTTGGGAGGCTGAGACCGGAGGATCCGGGTTCGCGGCCAGCCTCAGCTACTTAGTGAGGCCTCTGCAACTTCGTGAGACCCGGTTTCAAAATAAAGAATAAAAAATAGGGCCAGGGGTGTAGCTCAGAGGTAAAACTCCCCTGGGTTCAATCCCCGGTAGCGAAAAAAAAATGCTTTATTCCCCCGCCCCGAGGCCATTTTTCAAACCAGGCATTTGGATAATGAGTAAGGCATGAACAAACATCCAGGTAGTGTGGAAATTGCCATTCGGCGGCTCTGCTTGTGAGTGGACTGATGAGGAACTGATTAACAACAAAAGAGTTTATTGTCGTCTCTAAAGGAAATAGAATGATTTGTTTTTATCTTGAATATTGAAACTGTATTTTTCCTATATTTAATGAGTGAATAGGTAAAAGACTGCTTTCATTATCTTTAACAAAAGTACGCTGCTTCTCTTTCCTTTTCATAGGAAAGGACAGAAAGATTCTGCGCGTTGATACCTTGCCCTACAGGGAAGAACGGATGTCAATGAATGTGGCCAAAGGATTTGTGTTAGGGACATTTCACAGAGCTGAAGAGGTGATCGAAAGGTGGGTTAAGGGCCAGGCGTGGTGGCGCACGCTTGTAATCCCAGTACTTTGGGAGGCGGAGACCGGAGGATCCGGGTTCGCGGCCAGCCTCAGCTCTCGCTCTGTCTCTGTCTCTCTCTGTCTCTCTCTCTCTCTCTCTCTCCTTAGTGAGGCCCTCCGCAACCTCGTGAGACCCGGTTTCAAAATAAAGCCTAAAAAATAGGGCCGGGGGAGTAGCGCGGAGGTAGAACGCCTCTGTGTTCAATCCCCGGTACCGCAAAAAA
>PVJS01057475.1:0-12040 GCA_004027185.1 Glis glis | reverse complement strand
GAGGAGGAGGAGGAGGAGGAGGAGGAGGAGGAGGAGAGAGGCATCTTCTTAGCAGGACCTTCCTGAACTCATGCTTTCTTCCTCTAACAGCAAGTTGATTGTGTCTTTGATTCCTTCTTCCCCATCCCCAGGCCCTCTGCCATGGCTCTGAATTTGACCCCTGTGTCTATAAAAGTAAAACCCCTGGTGCTGGCTCCCCTGTGCCTTCATTTTTCCCCTCTCTGTTGATGCTCTCCTCTTTGAATTGAAGCACGGTGTCCCCTTTCTCAATTCCATATTGTATTGTGTTTGCTTTGCCTTGAGAAACAAGATTTTAGAAAGAATCACTGACCTGCGGCTCTTCTATTCTACTGTTCTGTTCACTCTCACACCTACTGGATGTGAGTGCACTGGAATTTCTTTCACTCAAGGTCCTAGGAAGACATTCTGTGACAAAGAAAGGGACACCGGCTTCCAGATTGGGTAGAAAACAACCTGAGAAAAGCGTTGTCTTTTCTCTTGAGCAACTTAACAAACCCCTTTTGTGTCTCAGCATCTGCTTCTATAAAACTGGAAAAAGCGTCCCTGCCCTGTAGTCATAGTGAAAATACAAAATGATAACATACATCAAAACATGGAGGCCAAGAGGACACTTTGAGTCTTTATAAATCTGCCGTCCCAATTGTATTTTCTCACTGCAGTTGGGACCCCTCTTTCTAGAAATGCACTTTGTTCTTGGTTTCAGGGATGTACCTCTCTCCTAGGGTCAGGTCCTTCATAGCACCATCCTTTTGTAGAGTATCAAAGTCCTTATACTCCTGATGCACCTGTCATGCTTGTTTATCTTGCTAGGGATAGCTGGTGCTCATCATCTGTCCACTGAGACTCTCAACTCACTACCCTTCCACTCAGAGATAAATCCATCTTCCACGCTTTCAGAAGATGGTCCCTTTCTTCCCTTAACTATCTCTGTGTCAAAGATATCATCCAACATAGTTCATTGTCTTTGTTAATTTACCTGCCGTCCTCCTCCTCTTAGGTGCTTCCTAAAAAACATGCACAGTATAGATTAAGTGTTCAAATATTATTTGCTAACTGAGGAGTTATCTCTTTTTATTTTTTACAATTTGCATTTTGAGTTTTTATTTCTTTATTTTAAATATATTTTATTGGTACATTGCAATTTCACATCATAATGAAGTTCAGAGTGATAGAGACATTCATGCACACAGCACTTAGTGAACTTTTCCTGGTTCCACTCCTCATACATAATATTAAGATTAGTATTGATAATTTTGTGTATGTCCATAGAGTCAATAGAAGTGTCTCTTTCATCAAGTCTCCCTCTGCACCACCACCACCCTCCCCTAGAACCCCTCCATTGTACCACTAGGGTTTCTCCCTCTTCTAGAGTGTAGTAGAGTTCCTACTTCTTCACATCCTCGCCAGCATTTGTTGTTGTTTGTGTTTTTTAATGATTGCCGTTCTAATTGAGGTTAGGTGAAATCTCAGGGTAGTTTTGATTTGCATCTCTCTGATTGCTAATGATGTTGAACATTTTTTCATACATTTATTGGCCATTTGTATTTCTTCTTTTGTGAAGTGTCTATTTAGTTCACTTGCCCATTTTTTGATGGGGTTATTTGTTTTTTTAGTGGTGATTTTTTTAAGTTCTCTGTATATTCTAGATATCAGTCCTCTATCAGAGGAGGAGCTGGCAAAAATCTTCTCCCATTCTGTCGGCTCTCTGTTGAGGTTCTTGACTGCTTCCTTTACTGCACAGAAGCTCTTCAGTTTAATGCAATCCCATGTATTGACCCTCATTTTAATTTCCTGTGCCTTTGGGGTCTTGTTGAGGAAGTCTTTACCTGTGCTTATGTGCTGAAGTGTTGGGCCTATGCCCTCTTCGAGTAGCTTCAAGGTCTCTTGTCGGATTTCCAGGTCTTTGATCCATCTTGAATTGACTGTTGTACAAGGTGAGAAAGTGGGGTTTATTTCAATTTTTCTGCATATGGTTAGCCAGTTTTGCCAGCACCATTTGTTGAAGAGGCTATCTTTTTTCCAGTGGATGTTTTAGCCCCTTTGTCAAAAATCAATTGGCTGTAGGTGTGTGGATTTGTTTCAGAGTCTCCTATTCTGCTCCATTGGTCTATGTGTCTGCTTTTGTGCCAATATCATCCTGTTTTTATTACTGTGGCTTTGTAATATAGTGGGAAGTCAGGCATTGCGATGCCTCCTGCATGTTTCTTGTTGCTGAGAACTACTTTGGCTATTCTGGGTTTTTTGTTGTTCTGAATTGTCCTTCTGGCAATCTTTGCATTTCTGTTTTGGTGGATTCTGTTATTGTGGAGTTGTGGGAGCTCATTTTTTGTTTGTTATTCTTCCTTCTCATGATTTCTGGTTTCTTAAGTTTATATCTTTGTTGTTTTTGGTATTTCTCTCTCACTCTGTAGGTTTCCTATGTCTAATCACTCTCCCTGTATAGTAACTTGTTCTGGAGGTAGATATTTACTACTAGGTATGCCTTAAAAATGACTGTCCTCTACTGTATGGTTATTCTTAGCTCTCTGTTGTGTGTTTATCACCCTTGAATACCTTCTTTGAAATCTGTGCTCTGTATCACCCCACTGTTGTTCTGCCAGTAGATTGTCCATACTGGATTGCAGTTGCTCTAGGGTTCCTTCTGTTCCCTGCAATGGTGATGTTGATGAGTTCCAGGTGTTGAGGTTCATGGACCTGTCTCTTGCCTCCATAATAGTGAGTAGATTCAAAGATGTGACAGTTTGTACCCTGTGCATTTTTAAACTTCAATGTGCGGGCGGCTGAGTGGTTCCGTCTGTCAGTGGTGGTTAGTTTGTCGTTAGTGTCTGACAGTCCTTTCTGGTGGTTCACCTATTTGGTCCAATTTAAGCAGTAGGGGTTTAGAGAAGTCAGCAGGTATATACAAGGCGAGTTGTGTTCTATTCAAAGGTGAAAGGTGTGTGAGAGGGAAGGAACAGGAGTAAGGAATGCAGGAATAGGGTAAGGTAGAGGATAGGGTCAAGTATAATAAGAGATTGGGTGTAGTTAGGTAATATACAGTGGGGATTAGAGATAATGAAGATAGAGGATAATTCTAGTAGCCAAAGTAGTATAATTAGGTATAGTGATATGAAACAGATTTAATGCAAGTTATTGGTAGACAGGTTCACTTGGAGTCTAACAGATAAAACGGAACATAGAATAAAGTAATGAGATAAGGGAGGAGATAGAAGATCGGGAAAAAGCTTGCAAAAGTGGTGGGGAAAAGAAAACAAAAATATGCAAAAAACAATGAAAACAAGACACAATAAAATCCTACAAATATATAAGTACAGAGCAGCAGCAAAAAACAAGAAACATATAGAACAAAACGGCAAAGAGGAAAAATATATATGGCAACAATAAAAATGAGAGAATAATAAAGGAAGAAAGAAAAAAAAAGCTGAATCTCCTTTGGCTAGTCACAGAGCAGGTGGGGAACACCAGTACTATCTGCTAAAAGTGTCCCTCTGTCTCTCCGCACAGGGCGAGTACCTCTCCGGCTGGCTTAAACACAAGCAGGATTTCTGGCACTCTCCACTTCCTGCGTCCCTCTGTCTTTCTGCCTGTTTAGGCCAACTCCTTCTCGGGCTGGCCTAGGCATAGGCAAGGAACGCAGGCCCACGTCCTTCTGTCTCTCTGCCTGGCAGAGAACTCCTGCACTCTCGGCTGCCTGCATCCCTTTGTTTCTCCACCTGTTTCAGCGCGGAGTCCCTCTGGGGCTGTTCTAGGTGCAGGCAGGGGACACCGTGCTCCCCAGAGAAGGCTGGGTTGGTCTGCAGCTTTCAGACCTGCTGTATTCCTCAGATTTTCGTGTGCGGCTGCAGTCACAGACTGCTTGTGTCCCCACCCTCTCTTTTTTCCTGGGGGGGGGGGTTCTTTTCAGTTATCCATGAGGCTGCCGCACTCACCTCTCTTTTCGAGTGTCAGTGGGTTGCGATGGATGTGGAAGTGGTTGTAGTCATCCTTCTCCATAATTTTGTCCTGGGGATGTGGGATTTTGTGTTGATGAGCCCGATGTCTGTGAGGAAGGCCTCAGGTTGCTGGTTATAAGATTTTTTGGATCTTCTGAAGGTTCGTGCTGGTCTGGCAACCCGGTACCTGGTTGGTTTTCCTTTTTCAGCCTGGGTGTTAAACAGTGGTGGGCTTGCACGTATTCTTAAATGTTATTGTGTTTAGTTCCTATCTCCCATGAAAGTAGTTATTGTTTTTAGTTCCTATCTCCCATGAAAGTAGTATGGGATGTGTATGGCTGTTCAGTTCGGGGTCCCCAGGATGAGTTAGACAGGCTCCTCTAGGTCTCCTTACTCCATCGCCATCATGAATCGAATCTCAAGTTATATCTTTTTAAATCACTGTGTCTATCGGCTCTCTCCTTACCAGGCCTACGGGCCAAATCTTGTCCATCAATGACCTTCTGAAATTCAAGTAGTAACCTTGTGGAGAAGATGTGCAGCCTCCTATCCAGTCCTGCTACTTCTAAGCAAGTGATTTCTCAAGTTGCTTCCTGGTGATCCAGTCTACCAGGGATAGTTAATTGGCCTTGAGCCTTTCCTCTGGTATTCTGCAGGGTAAATTATTGTCCAACCTCTTTTGGTGATAGAATTATTTTTTGTTTTGTAGGGTTTCATTTTTTTTTTACTTTACCTATATTTTGCTCATGCCTTAAAGATGAAAAGTTTTCCTGAGCAGAATTATTAAAATTTTCAAAAAGAAATGGGCTCATCGGTTAGTTTTAATTTTAGAACCATATCTATAAAATAGATTCAGTGCTATCAAATTGGCATGATTTCATGCTTCTTTGAGCAATGAGTAAAGCAACTGAAGGCCTCTCATCATATGACTGTCCTCAGAATATTGGGTTTCTGCTCTTTCTCTCTCGGGGAAGCTATGTGCCACATTGATGAAATCAGCACAGCATTTGAAGTCAAATTGGGCAATTTGGGGTCCTGGTCTGCAACCTATTAGCTATGTGGTAGACCTAAGGTATTATGTCTAGTCCTTGGGTTTTCCCTTCATAAAGTGGAGATGACAGTATGAAGAGTGCAGAGATTATGCGGTAAGATCAACATAGCCTATAGAGCCTCTTGTGATACCCAGCACATTTTAGGCACTCACTAGATATATTTCCTGGCTTGTTTGTTTGATCTATTTTCTATCAGAGTGGGGAGATTGATTTTTCATAGAGCCATTAAGAGGAAGTTCAGAGACCTCTGTTCTCTTTTGTCTAGAATGCTTCTGTCAGACTCGATTATCTTCTGTCTGGCACCACTGTGAAGTTATTCAATATCTGTGCGACTCGGGTCTCCTCAACAAGATGGCAAGTTTCTTAAGGGCAAGAGTCTATGAAGGCCAATACAGAATGTGCGCTTCATGAACAAAAATGTGTGATGGATACGATTTTGAAAATGCTGGCTTAGCATCATGCAAGGGACGCAACATTATGCTTGAAAGAATATTTTTTTCTCTTTTCATAAAGACAGGTTCCTTAAGAGGATGAGGTTAGAAGTGAAAAATCTTCAAATCTTTTCTGATTCCAAAAGTCTATGCTGCGTAAGACTTTTGCTGTAGTTGGCCGATGTCCATAGTCTCTAAGCCTTGACCCATATGAGCAGTTTAAGGAGAGTGTTCATTCGCTGTGTCTGGGGTGGCCTTTTGCTTTTCCAGGCGTAGCTACTCTGAAACTGATGACTCAACAGAACACAGAGTGGAATTAAAACCTGAGAGGTGCCTGTAATCCCCTTACTGTACCAGAAATCCCTCCACTCTGAAGACATCTGCCACGATTAATCAGACTAAGCAATTATCAAGAATAAAAGCTTGAGTGAGGTTGTTTTGCTGCCAAGGCCTGCCCTGATCACATTAATTTGGAAGGCAGCTGGAGGCGGCAGTGTACCAGGTGAAAGCAGACTAGGGGACCTAAGAAATTATTCAGATGTTCACAGGCGGCTTCTCCTGTAATCCACAGGAAAGCCTACCCTTACATCCGAGAAGCAGAAATACAAAAATCCTTTTCAGAAATTGCAACCTCAAGTAGTTTTGAACTTGAACTGCAAGTATCCTAGTTCTGACTATGCCTATGCATAGACCAGCTTTGTGGACATACACAGGTGTGGAAGGGGCCAGGTTATGCAAAGAACATGGATTTATGACACTGGACAGACATAAGATGCTGGATCTGTGGGCTACTGGTCTTAATTTCTATATCTAAAGATAGAAATAAGCCAAATTGCACTGTGTTAATAAGGAATAAATGACACAGAATACTTATATCTGTGGTCGCTAGAAGGAAAACCCATCGCCTTTCCCCTTTTAGGGATAAGTGCCTAGATATGATTTAACAAGTGTTTAAAAGTTCTTTACAAGCCGGGCGTGGTGGCGCACGCTTGTAATCCCAGTACTTGGGGAGGCGGAGACTGGAGGATCCGGGTTCGCGGCCAGCCTCAGCTCGCTCTCTCTCTCTGTCTCTCTCTCTGTCTGTCTCTACCTAGTGAGGCTCTCCGCAACTTCGTGAGACCCGGTTTCAAAATAAAGTATAAAAAATAGGGCCGGGGGCGTAGTGCGGAGGTAGAACGCCCCTGCGTTCAATCCCCGTTACCGCAAAAAAAAAAAAAAGTTCTTTACAAAAGTGTCTGTGCTGTAACGTCACAAAATGCCAGAGATTTTCACCATGGTTGATTTGTTCCTAAGGCTAAAGAAAGGAAGGAACTTGTTACGAATGCAACCCTCCCATCGGGGAGAGAGGACATATTATATAATGATAAACATTAAATCCAGATAAACTTTTTTTAGATCACCTACTCTGTTCCTGGTACTGTGTTTTATTCCGATAAATAAGTGCTCAGACACTTCATTTGAGTGGGCTTGACCACAGAAAAAGAAAAATATAACTATGAAGCCGGACGTGGTAGTGCAGGCCTGTAATCCTAGTACTTGGGAGGCTGAGACAGGAGCGTTGCAGATTGGAAGCCAGCCTCAGCAACTTAGCAAGGCCCTATTTCAAAATAAAAAAAAATAAATGTATAAATAGATAAATAAATAAATAAATAATATGGCTGGGGCTGTAGCTAAGAGGTAGAATGCCCCCTGGGTTCAATCCCCAGTACCATAATAAATAATAAATAAATAAATAAATAAATAAATAAATAAAATGTAAATGTATCTTTATCACGTTGAAAATTCTCTGGATTCTGTCCCCAGAATCAAAGTCCCCCTAGTCTGGATACATTCAGCACTGGGGTAGAGAATGTAGCTTTCTAAAACTCCAAATTATGAGTTCATCAGAGAAGGAAAAATTTCCATTTCCTCTATGCATTTTCAGCCCTAAATAAGACCTAGTACAGAGTAAGTTCTCTATAAATATTTGTTAAATTAGGTCAAGCGAGACTGTATAAAAGAAGATTCCAACAGTGATCTGGGATTCTTTATTTACATTTAGAGAGAGAAAATCATAGCTGAGCATAATATTCCTAAGAGATTGTAGCAATAGGTTTTCATCTGGAAACTCATAGATTGTGGTCTGATTCATTTTTAATTAGGTTTCTTTTGATATTAGTGTTACAGATGTTTCCCAGAGCCAAAGACTTAAAAGCCTAATTTTTCCTTTTGGAACTCAAGGCCTTTCAACCTGACTCTCCCTCTTTGGCTGTGTCTATCTGATGCATTTTTTTTTTCAGCCATCCTGGTGTCTGCATCTCATGCTTGTTTCCAGGCACCTGTGGTTGAAGTCTTTGCCCAAGGTCATTCTTTGCCCAGAATGGCTTCCTCCCCCAGCCCTGGCCCAGCCTGGCCAGATCCTCCACATCAGCCACACATTTTAGTCCCTCCAGGGAGCATCCCTCCTACCACATACCGTGGCAGGCTACTCAGCTCTGTCTCCTCATTCTCTTCCTTCCCCTAACCAGCACCATGCCTTTTAACAGGTTCTTAATGGACCATTCCCTATGTGAATCATGCTTATGAGATAGTGGAGACAAATTACGGCTGCCTGCAGAACTGTCCTGAGGACTGTGTGAAGTACTGAGACGATGTCAGTTCAATAAATGAGTCTGATCTCCCTCTTCCCTTCCCTCATGAGTTCACACATGCTCTCAGAATAATCTAGACTTTTGGAAATCATTTATTTCAATACACAGAAAATACTTTTTACACCCATGCTTTGTACAATGTTTTGCATCATAGAACACTCAGGTAAATGAAAATATCCTCATGATCCCATAGGTAAAGGGAGAAGGCAGCTCTTGGTTCTAAGTGACTGGCCGGGATGCAGTCCCTGCTTTTCTACACAAAGACTAATCATATCAAAGTCCCCATTGCTCTGTGACCCATTGGTGGCACATCTCTTGAACACAGAATTTTCCTGACAAAGAACTCTGCTATCTAGCATGCTGGTTTTGTATCTTCGTTTGAATTAGAGTCTTTGTGACCTGTCAACCCTTGCTTTGCTTTTCTAAAACTATTTTGAAAAGTAAGTCTAAACTCCTCCTTGTATGTGAAATATTCCTCCAATGAAAACACGATGCCGAGTGATTACTCAGGGTGATTACGTCCAATGTCTAGCATTCGGAATCGATGGCTACTCCAGATCCCCACGGCTACTGCAGAATCCTATAGGTACTCCAGAATCCCACAGCCACTCCAGAGTCTCATAGCCACTCCAGAAAGAATCCCACAGATACTCTAGAAGTTCACAGCTACTCCAGAAGTTCACACCACACTTACTCCAGAAGCCCACAGCTACTTCAGAATCCCACAGCTAGTCCAGAACTTAAAGCTACTCTATGAATGGAAGTTTGCATGTATAAACAAATAAATAAATGAAGGGAAGCATAAAAGTTACTGTGTTTGTCTTTCTGGGAGCAGGGATGATCAAGACCAGATGTGAACACCTCTAAGCACCTTTGAATTGTTGGAAGGACAGGTATATCTTAGAGAAGAAAAAGTCTTGGAGACTCAGAGACATACTTAAGATACATTGGGACTTTCCAGTCAAACTCCCTCAAGTCACCTAGGAAGTCTGCCACTGTCTTAGAGCTATGTTGTCACCTGAAGATCTGACCGCAAACAAGGTCAGCAACCAAGTTCAGCTTTTCAGGGTGTTCTTTGACTGGCATCCAGAAATGAGTAGATTAAGCTGACCCAACTTGACGGACTCAGCTGACGTCAGTCAAGCCTGTCTGAGTGGACCTTAGAACACTGGGTATTTGGGCTGCCGGTGCCACTCTGTTTTGCCTCTTCCACCAAAATTGGACACAATCCCCTTTCAGGCGTTTCCTGGAAAAAAATGTGCTGTCTCCATTAGAAACAGATACTCTCAAAAGCCAGGGGAACCAAGAGTAAAACAATGTTAGCTGGGATTCATGACAAGATCTTCCCTCACTGTGCCCTGTTGAACAAAGCTTCCAGATCTGCTTCATTATTGCATTTCCTCTTTAAAGATAAAACATGTCTCTAAAGCAGAAACTTTCAGCACTTGATACACCTAATTTTTGGCCTGCACAAATCATTCAAAATTTAATTTTGTGTTTGACCTAAGTTTATATTTGATCATTAACTAGTATTCGTCATTTCACTTTTCCTGATAGAAGCTACTCTGTACTCTGAAAAAAGGAAAATGCAGAGGATATAATATTGGAAAAGTTCATTCATCGATCCTTGTATCTCCCAGGGATGTCACTGGACACTTTATTAAGAGAAGACCCTGGGGAAGATGTCCCGCTTTACTATTCCACAGAATAATAAGGAGAGAGAGAGAGAGAGAGAGAGAGAGAGAGGTGTAAGACACCATGGCTATAAGGCCTTTTAATTATGTTGTAAATCTAAGACAAAACTGTACTACTTGACAAATAAGAAATAAAACCCCACAGAGTTCAATAACTAGCTGAAGTCAGTTCAACTAAATCATGTCAGAGTTGGGTTTAGAATCTCATTTCTGAATTAAGTCTCCCCAAAATGTCCACATTTAACCTGGCATCTCCTTTTGCAAACTTGCTCTTTCCTCTGAGTTTCTATCTGAACTCTTAACACTACCATCCTAGATCAAGCAAATGGTACAACTCAAAGCCATCCCTTCCCCCTGTCGCTGTATGTACGATGTGTGGAAATGGCCTGCCTTCTATGTGACTCCCTATTAATCTATGGCCTGGCCAACAGCAGGAACCTATTTCACTCATTCCTCCCACCCCCACTCAAGTAACTGTCATGGCTCCCAACAGTGAGAAGTTGCTCAGAGAATGCTTTCCACAGCATCTGAAATGCTTCTTCTGGTAGAAGACATAATTAAAGATGGGGCGGTGGCTGCAGATTTAGAAAATTATAGATTGTTTCTGTGGGGAAAATCTTATTGCTCAATCAGAATCATCAAATAGGACATGCAGAGCCAGGCGTGGTGGCGCACGCTTGTAATCCCAGTACTTGGGAGGCAGAGACCAGAAGATCGGGGTTCGCGGCCAGCCTCAGCTACTTAGTGAGGACCTCCGCAACTTTGTGAGACCCAGTTTCAAAATAAAGTATAAAAAATAGGGCCGGGGTTGTAGCTCAGAGGTAAAATGCCCCTGGGTTCAATCCTTGGTACCACAAAAAAAAAAAAAAATAGGACATGCAGATATGAAGTCCATTACTTCTTTGGAGAGTTTTGTTGTTGTTGTTGTTTAAAGAAAGAAAGAAAGAAAGAGTGCTTTGGGAACTTTTTCATTGAGGACCCAATAAATCATGTTTATATCTCTGCATTGGTAACAGAATCTCAGTACAAATATGTCACATCCCTTCATTTGAGCGTTCATCTAGTTGATGACTGCACAGTGCTGTGATGCTAGTGGTAAGGGATGTAGGTTGATATTTTTTTAATTTATTTTTCCATGTATTTGTTTGTTTTTCTGGCTTCCGATGATATCCTCTTGATGATTGTTTTGTCTTAACACAAAAGTCAGGACAAACTTGGGGGCAGTTTCTTGCTCTTTTTGTTTGGTTTTGTTTACAACTCCATGAAGGGTTAGGGTTTGATACATTCAAACTATGACCTCAAAAGTTTGAATTTTTGAACTGGTAGAAATCACAATGCATGGCAAAGAGGAATTTATCACTTGTCTTGAGAAATTCAGTTATAATTTCCATCTCTTGCACACTCAGTTATGCCATTTGGGCTAACCTGTAGGTGTCTTTGTATGTCAATTTCATCTTTCATAATGTGGGGATGGTGATGTAGAGAATCTCTAAGTTCTCTGTCCAGGATCTAGTGAAGTAAACCATTTACAGGCCTGAGAAGGACTAAGGGGCCAGACAAAGATTCAGATCCCAACTGAAATAGTGCTGTGGAGGCAGTGGGATAAACATGAGATATTCTACCCTAAGTGATTAGTTTAAGAGAATCACAGTATGGACCTAGTGCTAGAGATTTGTTCAGGGAACTTAGGTTTATACCCATTTGGGCCAATGATATGCTAAGCAAAATCTACTATGTGAGAAGTCAGGCTCTTTCTTTTACTGCAAAGTATAAGAAAATATGTTGCTCCTAGTATTGCAAGCAACTATTTCATGAACACACAGAAAACCGGGCTTAGGATGAAGTGGGTGCTAAAGAAAACAGAGAAGAATGGAAAGAAACTAGACTCCTGATAACACAGTGGAGTCACTAAGTCAGCTACCCCAAACCTGTTCTTTCTTTGGGCCTCCTGATGTCTAAGATGGAATCCTCATGGACTGTCTTAAGTGCATGGTACCAGTACTTAGAGTAGGGTAATATAACAGATACTGGGAATGGGCCCTATGCATGTCTTAAAGGCTGAGAAGCAAGAGCACTTCCTCATGGAGTCCGTTAGTTGTAGGGTTCCTTCTACTTTTCAGGACCTTTCTCACAAAGGTCCAAGCAAAGTCCCAGAGCCTCACTTCCCCTCATTTATCATATCTAAGCTATCACCCATTCTGTAAGTCCCGTGATCTCATATATTTTACATCCTTCAATTTTTTTTTTTTTTTTTTTTTTTTTTTTTTTTTTTTTTTTTTT
>PVJS01057473.1:0-12041 GCA_004027185.1 Glis glis | reverse complement strand
TTTTTTTTTTTTTTTGCGGTACTAGGGATTGAACCCAGGGGTGTTCTACCTCTGAGCTATACGCCCGGCCCTATTTTTTATACTTTATTTTGAAACCGGGTCTCACGAAGTTGCGGAGGGCCTCACTAAGTAGCTGAGGCTGGCCGCGAACCTGGATCCTCCGGCCTCTGCCTCCCAAGTACTGGGATTACAAGCGTACGCCACCACGCCCGGCTTTATTCTTATTTGGAAACAAGGTCTCACTAGGTTGCTGAGAGCCTTGCTAAATTGCCGAGGCTGACTTCGAACCTGCGATTCTCCTGTCTCAGTCTCCCAAGTACTGGGATTACAAGTGTGCACCACCATGCCCAACAATTCTTTTATTTTGAAACATGGTTTCACTAAATTGCGGAAGGCCTCACTAAGTTGCTGAGGCTGGCTTCAAACCTGCAGTCCTCCTGTCTCAGCCTCCCAAATACTGGGATTACATGTGTATACCACCATGCCCAGCTTCAAGTGGGGATTTATTTATTTATTTTTTGTGGTGCTGGGAATTGAACCCAGAGGCATTCTACTTCTGAGCTATATCCCCAGACCGATTTTATTTCTTATTTGGAAACAGGGTTTCAATAGGTTGCTGAAAGCCTTACTAAATTGCTGAGGCTGTCCCTCGAACCTGCAATCCTCCTGTCTCAGCCTCCCAAGTACTAGGATTACAAGTGTGCACCACCACGCCTGGCTTCAAGTGGGGATTTATGACACAGAGACTGTACCGGATTTATGACAGAGAGACTGTACCTGCCACACAGACCCTCAGGAAGGGAGAGATCCAAAGAGAAGGAATGAGGAAGAAGGAGGTCACAGGCCTGTTGAAGGCCAGGGATGAGCATCCCACAAGAGAGGGAGTCTGAGTGTTCATGGAGAGAGGGATCTGAGGATGAGGAGATGGGGATGCAGACAGGTGGGGTGGATGGCGCTCCTAAGCAAGTGAGGTGGCAAACCAGGATAGAACCCAGGACCTCAAACTCAGCCTCGGCTGAGCAGCTTGGCCTGGTTCAAGACAACTAGGCTGGGACAACTGGATCCCAACAAGAACTAGGAGGTGATGGCCCAGCCGCTTTACTCTCTCCTGTGTCTCAATCAAAAGCCAATATCCATCCTCCACACACAACCAGAACGTTCCCAGACTTAGACCTGATCTGTTTCCTGTGCTTCAAGTCCTTCAGAGCCTAGCTGCAAGCACAATAAAATCCCCATCCCACACCCTGTGGACCTGTCCTGCCTCCTCCACCTCACCTCTCCACCTTTCTCACTCCTGCCTTTGTCCCTCCTGTTTCTGCCTGGAATGCTCCTCTAGCAATGTCCCAGGACTAGCTGCTTCTCTGCCAGTTCTTCAGCACACACACACACACAAACAAACACACACACACACACACACACTAATTTTCTCAGCACCCTGTTCCTTTTATAATACCTTCCGCAACTCCTCATGATTTTGTCTATTGTCAGTCCCTCCCCGCTCTCTCTAGTTCCGGGGTTTGTGCGGGGTGGGTGGTCCTCCAGGAGACATTTGCCAGTTCTGTTGTCACCACGGGGGTGGGAGGGGCTGTTACCGGCTTCCAGTGGGTAGAAGCCAGGGGTGCTGCTCAACATCCTACAGTGCGCAGGACGGCCCCTCACTGCAAAGAACGATCCTGCCCGAACTGTCAACAGTGCGGAGGTTGGGGAAACCTGCACCTGAAGACCTTATTAAACTGGGATCCTGTTCTCTGCAGTCTTCCCTGAGCCTAGAACAGTGCCTGGCACCTCGGCGGCACTCAGTAAGTGCAGGAAGAAGGAGTGAAGAAAGAATTAGGGAGAGAGGGAATAAAGCGACTGGCTGACATGCTTCGAGGCCGGCGGACACGCGGACCAGGAGACCCAGGCCCATCTCGGCCCCGCCCCCCAGGCCAGGCCCTCGCCGCCCGCGCCCGCCCCTCGCGCGGCCCCTCGCGCGAGCACTGGCCCAGGCGTGCTGCGCGGACACTCACCCGCCCGCGGCTGCCCGGGAGCGGTAGCGCCACCCGCTCGCTTCATCGTGCCCCCGCGGCCGCTGGCCGGGAAAGGGACCGGACGCTTGAGCCGGAAGCTTTCGGGCACGACGCCCGCTGGGACTTGTAGTTCGCCGGCGAGCCAGCCGACTCCTTCACGCGCGGCGCTTCAGAAATTACGACTTCCGAGGGCCGCGGAGCGACGGTGTCCGATTGGCAACTTCAGAATCGCGCTATGTTGCAGATTGGAGTCTGATTGGCTCTGCGCGCCCGTCACTCACAGTTAGACTCAATGGTCTCTGCAAAAGGGAGGAGCTTCTCGGGGCGTGGTGGTGCAGGCCTTTAGTTCCGCATTGGAGAGGCTGAGGCGGGGGGAATCGCTTGAGTCCACGACTTCAAGACCACTTTGAGCAACACAGCAAACCTCATCTCGAACACAAGCAAGCAAAGGGGAGGAGCTTCAGGTCTCTACCCGAGAAACCGCCTCCAGAAGAAATGCCGTGGCAGGATTGGTAGAAACAGAAGAATGGAAAGCTGAGCGTATCAGTGGCGAGGAAAGGCGGGCACTTCCGCCAGGGTTGCCCAATCACAGAGATGGGGCCGTTTCTATAAAAGCTTGATCCTCGCGCGCTCCCATTCTTTTGGGGTCGAGGTCGAGGTCGGAAGGTGCTTCCTTTGGGCTGGACTTGCCACGTGCGGGAAGAAACTGGACGCCGGGTGGGATTTTGGGCGTCACTCGAGCCCCTCACACTGGCCTAGCTCCGGGTCCTTTCGCAGCCTGGGCTCCACTCTGGTCCTCAGCGTTTCTCCCTAATTCTCCAGCTTCTTGCAGGTAAGACAGGGTTGGGCTTGGTTTCCCGGATGCAGCTCCAAGCCTGTGATGAATTGCTTCAATTTCTGACACCTCGTATGAAAACTGCATGTGCAGTCTGATTATTTTGCAATACTGAGGCTTGGGTACCTCCCCTTGACGGGAAGGGGCTGGGAGCGAGAACGAGTCTTGCCCGAAATGAGAGAGGATGGTTTATGTCTACATTTCGGATGCTGTTTGACTTTCAGAGCGGGCTGGAGCCGTCTGCAGACACAACCGCAGTTCAGAGGCCCAGCGGGCAAGAAGAACCGATGGTAAGACGAGCATCCATGTCTGCATATGAACTGAACTAAGTAATAAAGCAAAGGTAGTGATTCGCATTCTCTCAAGTGTCATTATTTTCATATGCTGTTGGCACTCCAGAGGCATGGAATGGGAGTTTGTTACTTGCCATCTCTGGTAACTACCATGTAAATTTTTAAGAGTGTTGGGCTTCCAGCCAGACGTGGTAACACACTCTGTAATCCTAGTACTTGGGAAGCTGAGGTAGTATCACATGTTCAAAACCAGCCTGAGCAACTTAGGGAGAACCTGTTTGTTCTTTTTTGCGGTACAGCCCCATTTTTTTTAATTTAACTTTGAAACAGGGCCTCATTAAGTAGCTGAGGCTGGCCCAAGTACTGGGGTTGCAAACATGTGCCACCGTGCCCCGCTAGACCCTGTTTTTAAAAGGGCTGGGGTGTGTACCCCAGAGGTAGAACGCCCCTGGATTCAGTCCGTAGTACCAAAAAGGAAAAGCAAACATGGCTTGTGGGGGGCTTAACCCACTTTGTGCTGATGTCTGGGCCTTCCCGAATCCTCTAAACTCTACAACCTGCTGTAGAAATCAATCATTTTTAAACACTTAAGACAAATTCCAGAAAACACCTTTATTCACTAGGACAAAAAAAAAACAGGCTTGCAATCAAAAAGACTATTTTGATGACTAGTACAAGATGGAGAGAGCTTGGCAACTGTAGGCCTCAGCTGTGGTTGGACCAAGTGCCACAGCAGCCAAGTTGGTACCCTGGTCAGCAGGCTGGGACTGTTGGTCCTCATTTTTCAGCATTTATGCAATTCTTGATGTGCTGTTCCTGTATCACAAAGCCACAGCCTTAGTGTCCCCCAGGGTCACATAGGAACAGGTGGCTCTAGTCTTTGTAGCACACAAATGTGTGGTATGGTTAGTGCTGTGTGCAGGTGGAAACATGGCTTTTTAAGGGGTTAGGCACTGTACATGTGGCCCAGCTCTGCTGGCGGTGCTCAGGAGAGGGCAGCAGAGCACTGCAGCATGACCTGCACACTCACTAGGCGCCCCCTCCTGGGCCAAAGATCTTTCCTTTTCCACCTTGGCCTTGAAGCCTGCCTTTTAGGATTGAGGTTTGGCCCAGGGGTCCTGGAAATTGACACCCTAGGGATGGCAGCTATGAGGTCAGAGGGCCTAAAAATCCTCCATCCAGTCTTAGGGAGTTGGGCTGTTTTCTCCAGAGTGGGATTGAGCTTAGACAGGTTCAGGATCTGCAGCAGGAGGCCCCTTGACCCTCCCTTTTAATGTAGTCATGCAGCCGGAAGCGGGGCTCACTGGGAGCCTTCATGGAACGTTGTTTCAACTCTCTGCAGAACAAGGATAGTGAGGGAACAAGGTGGCCTCCTATACCCAGCAAAGGCATGGGTTTTGGGGGTCCTTGTTCACTACCAGGACTTACTTTGCTATGGCTGTGAAGGCCAAGTCCACATTGAGGCCTGTCTTGGCACTGGTCTCCATGAAGGGTAGCCCATACTCCTGCAAACAACTGCTGCCAGCTGGGTGGTGGCCTAGGGGGAGCAGCCCAGGCTCCACAGCCTCAGGGGCACCCTCCTTGCCACCCACCCTGCCCTGACTTACCTTGGCCAGCTTCTCTCCATCCTCCCTCTTCACCACACGCTCATGAGCAGAATCCACCTGGCCCAGGCACAGGGATTTTGGTGACTGGCCCATGGCTCACCCACCTGCTCCCTTTGCCTGCAAAAGGGCCAGACTGTAGAGAGCAAGCCCACCTTGTTCCCCAGCAGCATGAGCACCACGTTGTGCTGGGCATACTCCTGGATCTCAGTCAACCAGGCCTGTGGGGAAGAGCTGGGACCAGGCTGGAGGCTGGTGCTCTGCACACCCTTCCCTGTGAGAACCTTGGCCTTTCTAGGCCATACCTTGTGAGGTGCTCACAGGTACCTTATTTGAGGTACTGCTGATGGTGGTGGATGTGATCCAGGCCCACTTTAGCTCATACTCAACCTGGACCACCTTGAGCCCAGAGGGACCTGTCACCCCCCCTCCCTGGGCCCTGATGCCATCTGGGGCATCATGGCCCATTCCCCGTATACCTGGAAGGAGGCCACTGACCTGTATGTTGTCAAAGGAGGCCTTGTTGGTTACATCGTAGAGCAGCAGCAGTGCTGGGGACAGGGCAATAAGGACACCACTAGGGCCCAGTGGCGCCCTGTTAACTCTCCTGCTCAGACACCCCAACACACCCATGCCTGCCCTCTGAGCAGTTTGCCCATGGACCACATCCCTGGCTTACACAACTCACCATGAGCATCCCGGTAGTAGGCATGGGTGACACTGCGGAACCTCTCCTGGCCAGCTGTGTCCCAGATCTGTGGCAACAGTTATTGGTCAGGCTACCCGGTCCCTCCTGGTATTCCCTGTGCCAAGCTCGCCCCCCCCATCATCTCACCTGCAGCTTCACCTTCATGCCATCCACATCCAAGATTTTGTTCTGAAACAGAACCACCAGCTCCAGTGAAGACCCAGTGCCACCGTCTGGCCTAGGGACTGAGGGTGTGTGTTGTATGCCTAGTCCACTCTTTCAGGAAGGTTGAGGGTCCCTGCCCAGCCCTCAGCTAAGTCCTTAAGTCATTCTTGAGTGAAGAATGACCTCCACCTGAAGTCATTCTTGAGTGAAGAATGACCTCCACCTGAAGGTCATGCTTCCCCTTAAGCGCAGGTATTCCCAGGCTTGTCAGGTTCTCCCCTGTGCCACCCACAGACCCCCCCACCAGGTGGCCCCACTGCACAGGCTCCCTAGGCCCCTGCTCCTCAAATGGTTGTCCTGATGACACACTTAACAGGTTGCCCCCTTCCATGACCAGCTATGTCCAATTCTGTGCCAGGTTTTTCTTCCTCTGCTCAGTAGCTCCAGAGGAGTCCTGTTGCTCCCTCTTCCCAGCACCTCCCCCCCAAGGGTGCAGACCTCATGCTCTAGAAGCACTGGTCTGGTTTAGAGTCACTCTTAACTGATTTATTTGGAATTATCTGTGGTATGACCCTGCTCCTGTTACTAACACTGCCTCATTTTCCATGTCTGCAAATGGAGATAGCCAGGTTGCACATCCCATAAATGCTTCCATGGCTTGTGTGTGTGTGGTACTGGGGATTGAACCCAGAGGCATTTTGTCTCTGAGCTATATCCCTACCCCAATTTTTTTTTTCGGTACCAGGGGCGTTCTACCTCCGCGCTACACCCCCGGCCCTATTTTTTTATACTTTATTTATTTATTATTTTTTTTTTTTTGCGGTACCAGGGATTGAACACAGGGGAGTTCTACCTCCGCGCTACGCCCCCGGCCCTATTTTTTTATACTTTATTTTGAAACCGGGTCTCACGAAGTTGCAGAGGGCCTCACTAAGAGGAGAGAGAGAGAGACAGACAGACAGACAGACAGACAGCAAGAGAGCTGAGGCTGGCCGCGAACCCGGATCCTCCGGTCTCCGCCTCCCAAAGTACTGGGATTACAAGCGTGCGCCACCACGCCTGGCTATACTTTATTTTGAAACCAGGTCTCATGAAGTTGCGGAGGGCCTCACTAGGTAGAGAGAGAGAACGAGAGAGAGCTGAGGCTGGCCGCGAACCCTGATCCTCCGGTCTCCGCCTCCCAAGTACCGGGATTACAAGCGTGCACCACCACGCCCGGAGTCTGGCTGTTTCTGGGGCTGGATGCGAACCTGTAATCCTGTCTCTCCTGAGTACTGGGGTTACAGGCGTGTGCCATCACACCTGGCTTGCTTCCTAATTTAATGAGCTACTATGTGCACTGAGAACTATGTCCAACCCCAGAGAAAGGACTAATTTAGGTTTTTGGGTGTTTTTTTTTTTTAAGCCTTTCTCCTGTCCAGTTGTGCATACACCTGTAGTCCCAGTGACTTGGGAGGTTGAGGCAGAAGAACCATGAGTACTTAGACACTGTTTCAAAATAAAAACAAGCCAGGTGTGGTGGCGCACGCTTGTAATCCCAGTACTTGGGAGGTGGAGACCCGAGGATCCGGGTTTGCGGCCAGCCTCAGCTACTTAGTGAGGCCCTCTGCAACTTCATGAGACCCGGTTTCAAAATAAAGTATAAAAAATAGGGCCAGGGGTATAGCTCAGAGGTAAAATGCCCCTGGGTTCAATCCCCAGTATGGCAAAAAAAATAAAATCAAGACTAGGGGGTGTAGCTTAGAGGTAGAATGCCCCTGGGTTCAATCTCTGGTAACATACACACACATACACACATACACCCAAAACAAGAGCTGGGGGTATAGCTCAGAGGTAAAATGTCCCTTGGAGCCAGGCGTGGTGGCACATGCCTGTAATCCCAGTACTTGGGAGGCTGAGACCAGAGGATCCAGATTCGCGGCCAGCCTCAGCTACTTAGTGAGGCCCTCTGCAACTTAGCGACACCCTGTTTCAAAATAAAGAATGAAAAATAGGGCTGGGGGTGTAGCTCAGAGGTAGAATGCCCCTGGGTTCCATCCCCAGTACCACACACACACACACACACACACACACACACACAGGCTGGGGGTGTAGCTTGGAAGTAGAATGCCCCTGGGTTCAATCCTCAGTAGCAAATAAATAAATAAAAGGCTGGGGATATAACATGTTCAGTGGTAGAGTGCCCCTGGGTTCTATCTCCAGTACCACCACCCCCTAAAAACAACAACAACAACAAAAAACTTCTCACCACTGGGACTCTGGCTCCCCAGGGGTTAGTCTTGTGGGGTTAGTCTTGTGCCTATCTGGCCCAATGCCATAACCACAGAGCCCAGAACTGTACCTGGTATATGGTAGTTGTCAATGTGTTTGTGGTTGGCAATGCTCCCCAGCTGGGCCCCCCCAGTTCAGGACTAGACAGGAGGCAGCAGGGGGCCCCTCCCCAGGCCAGGAGGAGGATTAGCCACAGCCTGAGTCCCTGGGCAGCTGGAATGGGCACCACCTCCCCCCAAGCTTCTGCTGTCAGGGTGCTTCTGGGTCTCCAGGGAACTAGGCTCAGCCATCTGCTGGGCTGGGGAGGATACCTACCCTGCTCTGGCACCCTGAACTGGGACGCAAACCAGATAACCTCAACTTCCTCACTGCTGCTCCAGAGCCAAGAGTCCCGGGGGAGGGAGGCCATGACAGGCAAAGGACCACCTGTCCACAGGCCTGTCTGCCCCCTTCTGGTGCACCAGCCCTTAGTCACAGAGGACTTGAGGGGACCTGGACCCCCCCAATCCGGTAGAGAATGGCTCCCCAGACTGGAGGGACCCCCCTTTCCAGTCTCTGGAATGGGCCTCCCTCCCAGTCTCCTGCTAAGTGGGTCTAATTAAAGGGTGAGAAAAATGCAAATTCAGGATTTGCCAAGAACACACCAGCACCTCAGCACGTGGGATTCAGACTGGTGAGCAGAGGTGGGGGCTCTGCTGCTGGAGCTGCTTGGGGGTGCTGGGAAGTCTTCATACTCAAAGGCAGGGACCTCTTCTCCCAAGCAAGCCCCAGAAACACCTCCCACCTCCAGGCTGCACAATCACCTAGCTTACAGGACCTGGGTGAGTGCCCAGTACCTCCCACAGTCTTGAGCCTCCTCTGTACAGTGGGGTAGCGATGCTGGCCTTCTGAGGGACATGGGCCTTAAGTTCCTTCTGACTGCCACCACCCTGGAGCACAGGATACAGACCCAAGGTAGTGCCAGCCTCCTTCACAGGAGAACTGTCTCTGCTTCTGTCAGATGCACCACCTCTGGTGTTGAGGCAGTCAGCTTGCTGGCTATGGTGTCCAACCCCAACTGCCATTACTGGGAGCACCAGCTCCAGAGCCTGTGGATGCCATGGGAAAGACAGAACCAGCTGTTTGAGAGTACTGGGAGGACTCAGTGAGCTGATCCGGGGATACCAGGGGGATGGCTGAGCCCAGTTGGAGCTCAGGACGTCAGTCTCTACTCTCACCCGGAAGTCGATGCCCACGGTGGAGATGAAGGTGCCTGCCAGAAAAGCACCATCCTTGAAGCGCACGAGCAAGCAGGTCTTCCCCACACCTGAGTCCCCCACCAGCATGACCTAGGGCAGGCAGGAAGGTCAGAGGCGTCAGGCCTGGGGCAAAGGGCACTAGAGTGCTGGCCTACCACAGATGCTGCAGGTCCAGCATGGCCTGGGAGATGCTGCAGTTATGGTCCCCATTGGTCTGGAACCCCAGCTTCTGCCTCTGATGGTAATCTCAGTCCTCTCTCCTTCTGAACCATGCCCACCTCAGTCAGGGGTGACGGCAGCTGCCCCATCCAGGACCTACCTATTCCCTCCCCCAGGGCTGTGGACACCATGCTTGATCTGGGAAGGCATTATTTGGGGCCTGATGGGAAGCAGAGCCAGCGTGGTGGCAGCTAGACCTCCTAAGAGGTCTGTGGAGGACCAAGCCAGTACTTTTTGCCCCAGCAAAGACACAAATTCCGGCAGCAAGGTTCAGGATTTGCCAAACCAGGGTCCCATCTTGACCTGAAGAGGGGCTTGGACCGGCCTGTGGACAGGGAGGGGCGGTCAGGCCCTCTCCCTCCCCCACCCAGCCTCCTGCTAAATGCTCCAAAACCCAAAGGTGGTTCTGCCTACCCCCACCAAATTCACACACCTTATGCCTTGGTTTGGGGAGGCCTTAGTCTCCCCACCCAACTGGCAAACCCCTTCCTAATCCCCCCAAAAAGAGGAACCCCATGGCCCTTGGGGGCAAGGGAAGACAGCATATGGGAAATGAAACTGGAGCTCAGGTTGGGGAGAGGGTGGGAGAGGAGGACCTGCCCGGCTCTGATGTCCCGGGACCCCTTGTGCGGTCCTCCACCTGGTGGGGGAGGCAGGCCCTGCCAGCTGTTGAGTACCCAAACCCTGGGCTGACAGATGTGTGAGAGCTCACAATGCACCTTAAGGCTGGGCCAGCTGCGAGGTGGCGCTCCAGCCGCCTCGGCCTCAAGGGTCCGCGGGACCCTGCACCTCCACCCCGGGCCCCCTCCCCGCTTGGCTCGCAACCGACGCCACCTGCTGCACTCGCCTGCGGGGGAGGTGCCTGGCTCACCTTGAAGGCGACGTCGTAGAAGTCGCCACCGCCACCAAGCGAAGACCGGCCGGGTTGCGGGGGCCCATTGGGCGGCGCCTCTGGGCTAGGGCGCGCTGTCCCGGGGTGCGCTGGTCGGGGGCCATTGGCGGCAGGCAGCGCAGAGGCAGCGGGCACGCTGCCCCCCTTGCTCTTGGGGGTCTTCTTCCTGGACATGGCAGGCTGGCGCTCAGTGCGCTCCCGCTGCGGCCGCCGCGACCCAGGCAGTCCCGCACCCCGCGCCCGCCGAGCCAGATCCGGACCCGAACCCGTCCCGCGGCGGCGACGGCGGCAGCGGCAGCGGCACCATCCCGGGCGCCCGGCGGCCGCCCCGCCCCCGCCGCCCCACAGGCCGCGCAGCCACTCAGGCCCAGCCTCCCACCGCCACCGCCAATGGCCGTGTTGGGGCGGGGACATGCAAATTAGGCCGCCGCTCCAGAGGCGGGGTCAAGAGACCAGACACTGCGCCTAGTGGGCACTGACCTAGGGGGGCGCTGCTCGCAAGCCCCTGCCCGGTGGGACATCTCAGGCCCAGAGACCCAACCCAGCTCGGAGGCCACTTCGATACTTGAATCCTGATGTGGGGCAGTGGGCCAGGGTGAGGGAACACCAAGATCCTGTGTCCCCTCCGTGCACTGTCCACCACCCCATCCCTAACTGCCTCAGCACAGTGACCCCCTCGCTGGACCGGTCTCTGGACCTGGGACATGGAAGGTATCCTGAGATGAGGGTTCTGGGGTCAGAGGACCTGGATGGGTTGGCACCCTGGGATTCTGTCCCTTCTCAGCCAGAGATGCTTGCCACCTGGCCCACTGCCCCTCCCTGCTCTGTCCCCTCTAGGGCAGGCGATCCAGGAAGCTCCAGCACTCGGGCTCGACAAACAAACTGAGCTGCTCTGGAGCACTCAGGCCCAGCCAACAGCTGGTTATCAGAGGCAGGACATAGCAGGCACAGCTGAGCTGGCACAGTGCTCTTTGCCTGCTGGCCTGAATCCTGGTGGGTCTGGGGTAGGGGAGGGAAGTCAGTGTCACAGCCAGCAGCAAGCCCTCTGGGGACTCTGCCCTTGGGTCTGGGAGGTGGAAAGCCCCTCCCCCAGGTGTGGCTGGCCCCTTGGCCTTCCCATTCCAGGTTCTGGCTCCAACAACCCCAAGCGGGACTCTGGCACAACCATTTCCAGGGCCTGACATCCTCTACCTGCCTGGGCTGACTGTAGCTCTGCCTCAGGACCCCAACCCATCATCCTCTGGGTCTTGAGAATGAGACTTAGGCAGGCAGAGCTGGGGGCAGTGAGTGCAGAGTGGTGGTACCTCTGGGACAGGGTGCTGCTCTGGGAGCTGGAGGGATGGCCTAGCTGTCCCCCAAGACATGACAGCTGTCACTGGGATCCCGGGTCCCTCAGAGGCCTGAGTCATCCCAGCTGGTAGTGCTCAGAGCACAAATAATTAGCTGCCTCTGGGGCTCAGAGAGGCCTGGAAAGACCCAGATGGAGGGATGCTGTCCAGCAGTGGTTCCTCGAGAGGGCCTGGCCAGGGCCTGTGTGGCCAAGGCTGGAAAGCTGTCCTGTACTGAGGGCTGCCTGACACATGATATCTTTATTTATTTATTTTTATTTTTTATTTATTTATTTTTTTTGCCGTACCAGGGATTGAACCCAGGGGCGTTCTACCTCCGCGCTAAACCCCCGGCCCTATTTTTTTATACTTTATTTTGAAACCGGGTCTCACAAAGTTGTGGAGGGCCTCACTAAGTAGAGAGAGAGGGAGAGAGAGAAAGAGAGCTGAGGCTGGCCGCGAACCCAAATCCTCTGGTCTCTGCCTCCCAAAGTACTGG
>PVJS01057472.1:0-12041 GCA_004027185.1 Glis glis | reverse complement strand
GGAGGTAGAACGCCCCTGCGTTCAATCCCCGGTACCGCAAAAAAAAAAAAAAAGGGCTGAGGGTATAGCTCGGGTATAGCTCAGAGGCAGAATGCCTCTGGACCACACACACACAATCCCCAGCACCACACACACACACACACACACACACACACACACACACATACACACACACACACACACACCCATACACACCCATACAATGAATCTACTGGTTAGCTAGATTTCTTTTGAGACCTTCAGCTAGGAACAGGGCACTGAGGAACTGGTTTTACTGAGAAGGGCCAGGATGGTTTGTCTACACACATGGAGTCATCCAGTATTAGAACTAGAGAGAAACTTAGAAACCCTTAATTCTAACCGGGCGTGGTGGCGCACGCTTATAATCCTAGTACTTTGGGAGGCGGAGACCGGAGGATCCGGGTTCAAGGCCAGCCTCAGCTCTCTCTCTGTCTCTCTCTCTCTCTCTCTCTCTCTACCTAGTGAGGCCCTCCGCAACTTCGTGAGACCCGGTTTCAAAATAAAGAATAAAAAATAGGGCCAGGGGTGTAGCGCGGAGGTAGAACGCCCCTGGGTTCAATCCCCGGTGCCGCAAAAAAAAAAAAAAAACCTTAATTCTAATTTACTTGCCTGATTGCTTGGGGGGGGGGTTTGAACCCAACAGCATTTTACCTCCAAGCTACACCTCAGCCCTTTTTATGTCGAAACAGGGTCTTACTAAGTTGCTGAGGCTGGCCTCAAACCTGTGTTCCTCCTGTCTCAGCCTCCCAAGTACTGGGATTACAGGCATGTACCACTGTGCCTGGCTGCTCCTTCATGTTAAAGATGAGGAGAGTGAGCCTAAAAAGGCCAGTGATCTGCTCAAGGTTACGGCTCTAGCTCATGGCAGAAGCAGACAGTACAGACAGCCCAGCTCCCTCCTTCTGCCTCGGGTCACCTGGGACCAGCAGGCGCTATCCCAGCCCTGGCTCCCTCAGGCACTCTCTCCCTCTCATCTGATGGCCACCATGTGGGCTTTGATCTCGTTCACCTGGCTTGCCCTGTATTCCAGGCCTTGCCCTCTGCCCAGGCCTGGGGCTGCCTGCCACACTGGTTGTCACAAAAATACTGTCCCCGTGTCTCTGAACAGGTCTGGCAGCTGGGGCGGGGGTGGTGCGTCCGCTCCCAGGCTCTGCCTCCGTCTGTCTGGCAGGGGCTCTGGGAAGCTCTTACTCATGAGGCATGGCCGGCTCCTCAGGTGGAGCCCAGAAGCCACAGGAGCTGCGAGCGCCTGTCCCCCCTGCTCCTGGCGTCTGACTCGCCACACCTGCCTGGGGAGGGGCGGCTGAGGGCGTGAGGAGAGGAGGAGAGGCGCCCGTCCGCCTCCTCCACCTGAACCCACCGCAGCTCTCCAGGGATGGCCTCTGCGTCCCCAAACCCGCCCGCCTCCAGCCAGCGCAGCGCCCACCCACCTAACCCAAACCAGAACCGTCCCGGACCGCTGTCCTCAGAAGGGTGTCCTCAGGAGCCCCTGATCCGCAGGAGCGGTGGCAAAGGACACACAGGCCCCTCTTCGTCCCTTGCATGTCTCCCGCTCCTGCGTGCTGGTGAGTCAGCGCGGCCACACACAGGCTCCATTCAGGCCCGCTCCTTCGACTGGAGCTGGGCTCTTGGCATCTCTCCCTCCCTCCCTCTCTATGTGGGCCTTATTCTCTCTCGCCATGGGAAAGCTCTGCTCCCTGCCCTTGCCTCCTCACTCCCCCGCACCCCGCACATACACCCACATTCCTCCTCCTTGCCTCTGGGCCTTGGCAGACCCAGCTGGCTACAGCCTATAGGATGGGAAACAAAATAGAGACTTGCACAATCAAATCCTCAGTCGCATATCTGACAAGTGTTTGTTGCTGTTATGCAACCCCGAGCTAGGTTGAGAAGGATGCACACACGCACATGTGCACACACACACACACACACACACACACACACACACACACACTTTGCCCCTGCCCCTCATTTATTCAGCATAGGGTTGGGTTTTGTTGCTGTTTGTTTTTGTTTTGTTTTTGTGTGTGTTACTGGGGATTGAACCCAGGGGCGTTCTACCTCTGAACTACACCCCAGCCCTTTTTATTTTTTGTTTGGAAAAGGGTCTTGCTAAGTTGCTGAGAGTCTCTCTATGTTGCTGAGGCTGACCTCAAACCTGTGATCCTCCTGTCTCAGCCTCCCAAGTACTAGGATTACAGGTGTGCACCACCACACCCAGCTCCGCCTAAGGTTATTAAGTGCTGACTGTGTGTCAAGCATCATGCTAAGGGTTGGAATTTACATACTAGTGGTGGAACAAGTCTCACTGAAGTCACATCTCTCAGGGTAGCACTGAGCAGGACATAGCAGGTGCCCCAAATGGGTAGTAGAGCACAAGGAACTCTGCCAACTTAGAGATTTAAGAAGCACCTGACCCAGTACTAGGGAGGCTAAGACAGGAGGACCACAGGTTCGAGGACAGTTTCAGCAACTTAGTGAGACCCTCAGCAACCTAGTGAGACCCTGTTTCAAAAGAAAACCTAAAAAGGGCTAGGGTGTAGCTCAAAGGTAGAATGCCCCTGGGTTCAATCCCCAGAACAACAACAAGCCCCACCTGATTTAAATAAACAAAAAGGCGCCGGGTGTGGTGGCGCACACTTGTAATCTTAGTACTTTGGGAGGCGGAGACTGGAGGATCCGGGTTCGCGGCCAGCCTCAGCTCTCTCTCTCCCTTTCTCTCTCTCTCTCTCTCTCCCTGTCTCTCTCTCTCTCTCTCTCTCTCTCGCTCTCTCCTTAGTGAGGCCCTCCGCAACTTCGTGAGACCCGGTTTCAAAATAAAGTATAAAAAATAGGGCCAGGGGTGTAGCTCAGAGGTAGAATGCCTCTGGGTTCAATCCCCAGTACCGCAAAAAATAAATAAATAAAAAAATAAAAATAAATAAATAAATAAATAAATAAACAAAAAGGAGAAGGCTCTTGGGTTGCATCGTTGGGGGCATGTCCACGCTACACAGCAAGGGGATGCAGAAAGAGTTTGAACAAGAACAGGGACTTTGTCACTCTGTGTAGACGGGGCAAGTGAATCAACCTCTACAAGCCTCCGTAAAATAAAGGCAGTATGCGAACTTCCCCGGCAGGGTTTCGCGCCCAGCACACAGTAAGTACTCGGGGGATCACTGTCCCTCCGTCCACGGCGCGGCGGGGACAGGGCGGCTGCCGCGGTGGCCCCTCTGGGTTGCAGCCGCGCGGTTCTGACAGCTGGAGGCGCGCGCCCCCTGGCGTCCCGACGCCGCACCGCTCCCAAAGATGCCAGAGAACAGAGGCCCCCTCGCAGGGCTGCTGTGAGCCCTCCATGAGCAAACGTGACTCAAAACTAGTCCCTGGCACGAGTAAGCACTCAACACGTGACAGCTGTTACATGATGCAGCTCCCGGAACAGTGACCGATGCCCAGCAGGTGTTCAGTCACTGTTAAACAGGGCCCAGGGCGTGGCGGCGCTCACCTGTAATCCCAGTGCTTGGAAGGCTGAGACAGGAGGATTGCAGGTGCCACGACAGCCTCAGCAGGTAGTGAGACTCTCAGCAACCTAGTGAGACCCTGTTTCAAAATAAAAATAAAATGGGGCTGGGGGTGTAGCTCAGAGATAGAATGCCCCTGGGTTCAATCCCCAGTACCACAAAAAAATAAAATTATTTATTCATCTACCTAATTATGCTTCAAAATGTCTTGCTCCTGCTATACTATTAGTGCTATAAAACACAAAACCCTTAGTGTGCCCAAATAAGCAGGAACCAGCCCTCTGGGAGGAAAACAGAGTTCGTTAATTAGAACACCAAACCATAGTTCCTTCTAGGTGCCAGGCACTATCCTGGGTGCTGCGATGGAGAAATAAGTTACAGTCACTTAAGGGCTTTAGATGTTGGTGAGATAAACAAACGTGAAAGACGCTGTTGTGTGGACTACGATGAAAATAGGAACAGACTGTGGCTGCACAGTGAACCCCCGGTGGAGTCAGCAAAGGCTTCACACAGGAAATAGCACTGTCCTGGTCTTGAAGATGCTTCAGGTGAAAAAGATGAAGAGCATTACAGGCAGTAAGAATAGCAGGTACCGTGAAGCCCCTGGTTCAATCCCTAGCACAAAAACCAAACACAAAGAATAGCTCATACAGGGCTAGGGGTGTGGCTTAGTGGTGGACCACTTGCCTACCATATATGCAAGGCCCTGGGTTCCATTCCCAGCATCTCAAAAAATAATTTTAAAAAGGTAGGCCAGGCATGGTGGCACACACCTGTAATCCCAGTACTTGGGAGGTTGAGACAGGAGAAGCACAGGTTCAAGGACAGCCTCAGCAATTAAGTGAGACTTTAAGCAACATAGCGAGACCCTGTTTCAAAATAAAAATAAAATAGGGCTGGGGGTGTAGCTTGGAGGTAGAATGCCTCTGGGCTCTGGGCTCAATCCCCAGTACGCCCCCCAAAAACTTACATATACAATGGACCAATAAGTTACCAACAGACACGCTGTTTCAGTCAAGAAGTCTGGGGTGGGCTGGGCGCAGCGGTTCATGCCTGTAATCCCAGTACTTGGGAGACTGAGACAGGAGGATCAAGGCCAGCACATGGTAATTAAGCAAGACCTTGTTTCAAAATAACAAATAAAAGGGGCTGGGGGTGTCGCTCAGTGGTGGAATGTCCCTGGGTTCAATCCCCAGTACTGCAATAAATAAATAAACAAACAAATAAATAAAACAGAAGTCTGGGGTGGAAGTGTGGATCTGAAAAAGTAAGAATGGGGAGGGCGCGCTCTGCCCCGAGAGCCTGGCCCTTTATTTGCACCTGAACGGTGGAGGCGTCACGAGTAGAGTCACACCCAGCAGAGCTTCAAGGCCCATCACAGGCACAGCCCCCTCCGAGCCCTAAAGGGTCGCAATGTGGCCACACACCCTTTAAAAATTTGCAGAAGTAAGACATTGTAGCTGCAATCAGTTGACACTGCTGTCTCTTTTCACCCTTCCTCCTGTATCACACTTTCACCTACGTTGGGATAGGGCTGCAAGCATTTTTGGAATTCAGCTAAAGGTAAATTGAATGGGGGACTAGTTTTGGAATCTTAGGAGGGTAATTTTTGGTTTTTGTTTCTTTTTTGGTACTGTGGACTGAACCCAGAGGCTGGGGGTGTAGCTCATTGGTAAATCACCCCTGAATTCAATCCCTAGTACTGAAAAAAGAAAAAATGCCCCCTTGGCTGAGGGTGTGACTAATTAGTAAAGGACATATGTATTTATGTATGCTTACATATATATTTATGTGGTTTGCGGTCATTTCCATGTATAGTGTTTTGTTGTTTATTTGTTTGTTGGTTGGTTGGTTGGAACTGGGGATTGAACCCAGGGGCATTCTACCTGTGAGCTATATCCCCAGCCCATTTTTTATCTTTTGTTTTGAAACAGGGTCTCGCTAGGATGCTGAGAGTCTCACCACGTTGCTGAGGCAGGTCTTGAACCTGCGATCCTCCTGTCAGCCTCCCAAGTACTGAGATTACAGGTGTGTGCCCCCACACCCGGATCCATGTAGAGCTGAGTGTTTGCTAACCATGCCACTATAGGGCTAGCTTCCAGGAACACCCCTCTCAATCACGGGGCTGCTTTACCTGACGTAGTGACGTGAAGAAGCAGTGCCATCGACAGTGTGAATGTATCGATTGCACCTGGCACTGCAAGTACAGTGGGAAGTGGAGGAGGAACAAGGTTTTTAAATGTGCAGAGCCAGAGTTAGTCTATAAAATTTTTTTCTCACTTATTAGATGTGTAAAGTTCTAAGTAGGCAATCAATTTCTCATCAATGCCTAGCCACAGTGAAATTTCTCTCATGTCAGGAAAATACTCAGTAATGCTACATGCACAATTATAAATGCACCATACATATAAAGATATAACCAGAGTATGGAGTCAAACGATATGTTTGTTTGTTTTTAATTTTGGAGAAGTCTGCTTCTGGCCAAGATAAAATAACAGGACCTGGGTTCATTCTCAAACCTAAAACAACTAAACAGCCAGGCCTGGTGGCTCACACCTGTAATCCCAGTACATGGGAGGCTAAAACAGGAGGATCGAAGGTTTGAGGACAACCTCGTCAAGGTAGAGAGGCCCTCCACAACTTAGTGAGATCCTGTTTCAAAATAAAAAAAATAAAATAGGGCTAGGGGTGTGTGGCTCAGAGGTAGAAGGCCCCTGGGTTCAATCCCCAGTAACACACACACACACACACACACACACACACACACACATGCACACACACACGGAAGTTGATCAATGAGTTACAGTTAGATAGAAGTAAGAAATTCTGGCATGCTATTGTATAGTAGAGTTACTATAGGTAATAATTACGTACTGAACATTTCAAAAAGCTAGAAGGAAAGATTTTGAATGTTTTAACCATTAACAAATGATAAATGTTTGAGGAAACAGATATGTTTAACTAATATATAATACAAAATTGTATATATTAGTGAGGTACCATATAAAATTTTCATACATATATACATTATTTTATATATTAGTTAAAATAATTTTTTGGTACTGAAGATTGAACCCAGGGGGCATTCAACCTCTGAGCTAGACTCCCAGACCTATTTTATTTTTTATTTTGAAACAAGGGCTCACTAAGTTGCTGAGGCTGGCCTTGAACCTGCGATCCTCCTGTTGCACAAATACTGGGATTATAAACCGGGCGTGGTGGCGCATGCTTGTAATCCCAGTACTTTGGGAGGCGGAGACCGGAGGATCTGGGTTCGCGGCCAGCCTCAGTGCTCTCTCTCTCTCTCTCCCTGTCTCTCTCTCTCTCTACCTAGTGAGGCCCTCTGCAACTTCATGAGACACGGTTTCAAAGTAAAGTATAAAAAATAGGGCCGGGGGCGTAGCGCGGAGGTAGAATGTCCCTGGGTTCAATCCCCGGTACCGAAAAAAAAAAAAAAAAAAATACTGGGATTATAGTCATTGCCACTGTGCCTGGCAAAAGAAAATTTGTAAATTATCTTGAAACAAAAACACTAAATACCCAAACCTATATGATACAGAAAAGGCAGTAAAAAGAGGAAAATTTTTAGTGATAAATGCCAACATTAAAAAAGACGAGGCAAAGCCAGGCGTGGTGTCACATGCTTTTAATCCCAGTACTTGGAAGACTGAGACAGGAGGATCGCAGGTTCAAGACCAGCCTCAGTAAATAGTGGGACTATCATCAACCTAGCAAGACCCTGTTTCAAAATAAAAAAATAAAATAGGACTAGGGATGTAGCTCAGAGGTAGAATGCCCCTGGCTTCAATTCCCAGTACCACACACACACACAAAAAGAGGCCGGTGTGGTAGTGCATGCCCTTGGTCTCAGATACGGGGTGGGGGGAGGGGGTCAGCCAAGAGGATCACTGAGCCCAAGAGTTTGAGCACAGCCACGGCAGCATAGTGAGATCCCATTTCAAGAGAGAGACAGAGACAGAGAAAAGAGAAAAGGAGGAGGAGGATCTCAAGTAAGCAATCTAAGTCTGCACCTCAGGGAACTAGAAAAAGAAAACTAAATCCAAAGTTAACAGAGGAAGGAGATAATAAAGGCTAAAGCAGAAATACATCATGGAAATATTAACTAATATTTTATTTATGTGAGAGAATAAAATAATGAAAGAGAAAACATTGGACCCTGGGGCATTCTACCTCTGAGTTACACCTTTGGAAATGGTCTTGCTAAGTTGCTGTGGCTGGCTTTGAACCTGTGATCCTCCTGTCTCAATCTCCCAAGTACTGGGATTACAGGCTTGCGCCACCACACCCAGCTAATATTTACAACTTTCAATTGTTAACTATACCTCAATAAAGCTGCAGATGCAGGGCAAAGAAAATAGAAGAGCAAATTAAGCACAAGGTAAGCAGAAGAAAGGAAATAATAAAAACCAGAGCATAAATCAATGAAATGGAAAACAGAAAAGTAATAAAGAAAAAAATCAACGAACCCAAAATATGGTCCTTTGAGATTAATAAAATTGATAAGTTTCTAGACATATTGACCAGGAATAAAAAAATAAAACTTGTCAATATCAAGAATGGGAACCAGGCGGGGTGTGGTGGCACATGCTTGTAATCCCAGTACTTAGGAGGCTGAGACAGGAGGATCGCAGGTTCACGGCCAGCCTTAGCAACTTAGGGAGGCCCTCTGCAACTTAGTGAGACCTGATTCCAAATAAAAAATAATATAAGGCTGGGATTGTAGCTCAGAGATAGAATGCCCCTGGGCTCAATCCCCAGTAACACACACACACACACACACACACACACACACACGAATGAGAAGCCGGGCGTTGTGGCGCAGGTCTGTAATCCTAGTACTTGGGAGGCTGAGACAGGAGGATCGCAGGTTCAAAGCCAGCCTCAGCAGCTTAATGAGGCTGTCAGCAACTTAGCAAGACCTGTTTCTTTCTCTTTTTTTTTTCTTTTTTTTTTTCATGTGTGTGGTACTGGGGATTAAGTCCAGGGGACATTTCACCTCCAAGCTACACCCCCAGCCCTATTTTATTTTTATTTTGAAACAGGGTCTAGGTAAGTTGATGAGAGTCTCACTACTTGCTGAAGCTGTCCTTGAACCTGTGATCCTCCTGTCTCAGCCTTCCAAGTACTGGGATTGCAAGCATGCACTACCATGCCCAGCTAGCAAGACCTGTTTCAAAATAAAATATAAAAATGGCTGGGGGTGTGGTTCAAAGGTAGAATGCCCCTGAGTTCAATCCCCGCACCACAAAAAAAATAAAAATAAAAATAAAAAGAATGGGAGATGTCATCACTACAAATTGTATGGATATTAAAAGGGAAATAAGGAAATATTATAAACAATTTTATGCCAATAAATTCCTTGAAAGACACAAACTAGCAAAGCTTGCCCAAGAAGAAATAAGTAATTGGAATATACTATACCTATAAAAGAAACCAATTTCTTAGTTGTGTGTGTGTGTGTGTGTGTGTGTGTGTGTGTATGGCACTGAGGATTGAACCCAGGGACATTCTGCCTCTGAACTACACCCCCAGCCCTATATTATTTTTATTTTTGAAACAGGGTCTCACTAAATTGCAGAGGGCCTAAGTTACTGAGGTTGGCTGTGAACCTCCTGCATCAGCCTCCCAAGTCCTGGGACTATAGGCATGAGACACCACACCCAGCAATAATACTATTTATAATAGCATCAAACATATGGAGTTTAGGAATATCTGATGAAAACTGTACAATATCTGTACAATGGAACTACAAAACAGTGCTGACACAAACTGAAGATTTAAATAGAGAGATATACTGTATTCATGGATCAGAGGACAATAGGGTTAAGATGTCAATTCTCTTCAAATTGATCTATAGATTCAATGCAATCCCAATGAAAATATCAATGGGCTTTTTGGAAGAGAACTTGACAAGTTAATTCTAAAGTTTATACAGAAATACAAAGGGCCCAACATAAGCAAAATAAGTTTAAATAATAAAAACAAAATTGGAAAATGTCACCACCTGATTTCAAGATTCATTATAAAGTTACAGTAAACCGGGCATGGTGGCACACGCTTGTAATCCCAGTACTTTGGAGGCGGAGACCAGAGGATCCGGGTTCGCGGCCAGCCTCAGCTCTCTCGCTCTCTCTCCCTGTCTCTCTCTCTCTACTTAGTGAGGCCCTCCGCAACTTCGTGAGACCCGGTTTCAAAATAAAGTATAAAAAATAGGGCCGGGGGCGTAGCGCGGAGGTAGAACGCCCCTGGGTTCAATCCCCGGTACCGCAAATAAATAAATAAATAAATAAATAAATAAATAAATAAAGTTACAGTAATCAAGACCATGTGGTATTGGCATAAAAAATAAGCACTTATATCACTGGAACAAAACAGAGAGTCCAGAAACAGACCCTCAATTATATGATCAGTTGATTTTTTTTGTGTGTGGTACTGGGGATTGAACCCAAGGGTGTCTACCATTAAGCTATACCCCTAGCCCTTTTAATTTTTTTATTTTGAAACAGGGTCTCACTAAGTTACTGTGCACTAGCCACAAACCTGTGATCCTCTTGTCTCAGCCTCCCAAATATTGGGATTATAGGTGTGTGCCACTACACCCTGCTGATCAGTGTGTGTGTGTGTGTGTGTGTGTGTGTGTGTGTGTGTGATAGTGGGGATGGACCCAGGGGCATTCTACCTCTGAACTGCACTCCTAGCCCTATTTTATTTTTTATTTTAAAGCCAGGTCTCACTGAGTTGTGGAGGGCCTCACTAAGTTGCTGAGGCTGTCCTCAAACCTGCGATCCTCTTGTCTCAGCCTCCCAAGTACTGGGATTACAAGCATGTGCCACCACACCTGCCTTGATCAGTTGATTTTTGACAAAGGTGTAAAAGCAATTCAATGGAAAATCACAGCCTTTTCAACAAATGGTGCTAGTCTTTTCAACAAGTGGATAGCTACATGTGAAAAACTAAATTTTGATCCATACCTCACACAATACACAAACATTAACTAATGACATATTGTAGACATAAATGTGAAACCCAGGGCTGGGGATATAGCTCATTGGTAGAGAATTTGCCTAGTATGTGCAAGGCCCTGGATTTGATCAACAGCAAGTTGCTGAGGCTAGTAAAATCCTGTTTCAAAATAAAATAGTGCTAGAGTGGAGCTCAGAAGTGGAATGTCCCTGGATTGAATTCCCAGTACTAAAAATAAATAAATAAATAAATAAATAAATAAATAAATAAATAAATAAAAAGGGCTGAGAGATAGCTCAGAGATAGGATGCCCCTGGGTTCAATCCCCAGTCCTACAGGAAAGAAAGAAAGAAATTGATTAAAGGAAGGATAAAAGAAATTAGCTTTGAAAGAAAGTTTTGAGGTAACATTTGAAAAAAATTAAAATTTATAAACTGGGAGTGGTGGTGCACGCTTGTAATCCCAGTTCTTGGGAGGCTGAGACCTGAGGATCCAGGTTCGCGGCCAGTCTCAGCTATTTAGTGAGGCCCTCCGCAACTTAGTGAGACCCTGTTTCCAAAAAAAAGGGGGGTATTTGGTTAATGGAAAGAGAAATGTTGAAAGTTCTTACTACATGAAAAAAAGTAAAATGAGGCCTTGTACCATATATAAAATCCAATCTAGATGGATTAAAAACTGGAGTATAAAATATAAAACTATAAAGCTCACTAAAAAAAAAGGTAAAGATACATTTTAGGGATCCTTAGACAGTGAAAGGCTTGCCCAATAAAACCCTAAGAGTACAAACCATAAGACATAAAATGATAGGTTTGACTACATTAAAATTAAGGATTTCTATTCAATAAAGAACACAATAAGCTGAGCATGGTGTCGCATGCCTATAATCCCAGTACTTGAGAGGCTGAGGCAGAAGGATTGCAGGTTTGAGGTTAGTCTTGGCAACTTAGCGAGACCCTGTTTCAAAATAAAAAATAAAATGGGGCTGGGGTATAGCTCAGAGGTAGAATGCCCCTGGGTTCAATACCCAGTAACACACACACACACACACACACACACACACAGTACAATAGATAAAATTAACAGACAATTGTACTCAGAGAATGGAACACTAAAACTGAAATGGAGATACACAAGAAATTTCTGCTGAACAGTAAGACAAAGCCTGGAAGACTAATAGAAAAATGGAAAAAGAAGCCGGGCGTGGTGGCGCACGCTTGTAATCCCAGTACTTTGGGAGGCGGAGACCGGAGGATCCGGGTTCACGGCCAGCCTCAGCTCTCTCTCTCTCTCTCTCTCTCTCTCTCTCTCTCTCTCCTTAGTGAGGCACTCCGCAACTTCGTGAGACCTGGTTTCAAAATAAAGTATAAAAAATAGGGCCAGGGGCGTAGCGCGGAGGTAGAACACCCCTGCGTTCAATCCCCGGTACCGCAAAAAAAAAGAAAAGAAAAATGGAAAAAGAAGCCGGGCATGGTGGTGTACACTTGTAATCCCAGTACTTGGGAGGCTGAGACAGGAGGATCGCAGGTTCGAGATCAG
>PVJS01057471.1:0-12042 GCA_004027185.1 Glis glis | reverse complement strand
TTTTTTTTTTTTTTTTTTTTTTTTTTTTTTTGCGGTACCGGGGATTGAACACAGGGACCTCCGCGCTACACCCCCGGCCCTATTTTTTTATGCTTTATTTTTGAAACCGGGTCTCACGAAGTTGTGGAGGGCCTCACTAGGTAGAGAGAGAGAGAGAGAGAGAGAGAGGAGAGAGGATATATATATATATATATAGAGAGAGAGAGAGAGAGAGAGAGATCGCGTGCGCGCATGCACGCTGAGGTTGGCTGCGAACCCGGGTCCTCCGGTCGCCGCCTCCCAAAGTACTGGGATTACAAGCGTGCACCACCACACCTGGCCTTTGTATTGTTTTTAAATTTTTTTTTGTTTTTAAATTTTTAAATTTTCTATTTCATGAATTTCAGCTCTTAATAATTTCTTGCCTTCTACTGGTTTAGGAAATGCTTTGTTCTTATTTTTCTAGAACCTTGAGATGCATCATTGGGTTGCTTCTTTGGGATCTTTCTTATTTTTTATAGTTTGATATTTCTGATTTTTTAATGTGGGCAGTCATAGCTATGAACTTTCTTCTCTGAACTGCCTTATATTGTCTCTCTATTCTCATCTGATTCTAGGCTTTTTAAAATTTTTGTGGTATTGGGGATTGAACCCAGGGACATTTTACCTCTGAGCTACACCTGAGCCCTATTTTATTTTTTATTTGGAAACAGCATCTCACTAGGTCGATGAGAGTCTCACTACTTGCTGAGGCTGTCCTCAAACCTGTAATCCTCCTGTCTCAGCCTCCCAAGTACTGGGATTACAGGCCTGGGCCACCACACCTGGCTTATTTCTGGGAATTATTAAATTTCTCTCTTAATCTCCTCTCTGATTCAATCATCGTTCAAAAGTGTATCGTTCAATTTGCATGTATTGATATAATTCCTACAGTTTATCTTGCTGTCGATTTCTAATTTCATTCCATTATGATCTGATAAGATGCAAGGAATTATATCAATTTTTTTTGTATTTGCTAAGATTTGCTTTGTGGCCTAAACTATTGTCTGTTTTGAAGAAAGTTCATGAGCAGCTAAGAATGAAGTGAATTCAGCTGTTATTGAATGAAAAGCCTATAGATGTCTGTTAGGTCCATTTGAGTTATAGTATTTCTTAGGCCTGAAGAGTCTACTGATTTTTTTTGTCTGGATGACCTCTCCTAGTGAAAGAGGTACGTTGAATTCTCCTTAGTAATACTGTATTAGCATCTATCTGGGTCATAATGTTGAGTAGTATTTGTTATATGTAAGTAGGTGTACTGATGTTTGGGGTATACATATTTACTATCACTATATCTTCTTCTTGGATAGTTCCCTTTATCAGTATGAAGTGATCCTCTGTCTATTCTAATTAATTCTGGTTTAAAGTCGGCTTTGTCAGATATGAGAGTAGCTACTACGGTTTGCTTTCAGTCTCCATTTGCATGGAATATTTCTTTCCATCCTTTAACCCTCAGCATGTGTCTATCTTTGCTTATAAGGTAAATCTCTTGTAAACAACATAAAGTTAGGTCTTGTTTTTTAATCCATTCTGGCAGTCTATGCCTTTTAATTGGATAGTTAAGACCATTTTCATTTAGGGTTATTATAGAAAGATGTTTATTTCCTGCCATTATGATTTATTTCTAATGTTTACTTTGGCCCTAATTTTCCTTTACTTAGCTATTCTTCTGGCAAGATTGTTTTAATTTTTTTTGTGTGTGGTACTGGGGATTGAACCCAGGAGCATTCTACCTCCAAGCTATACCCCCAGCCCTTTTTATTTTTTGTTTTGAAATAGGTCTTGCTAAATTGCTGAGGCTGACCTCGAACCTGTGATACTCCTGTCTCAGCCTCCCAAATACTGGGATTATAGGTGTGTGCCACCATGCCTAATTTTTTCTTTGTTTAGTGTTTGAGTATTATTTTTAGTACTTGCCTAGGAGTCATGAACTCTTTTAATTTCTGTTTATCTTGGAAGAGTTTTATTTTTCCTTCTAAAGGATAGTTTTGCTGGATATAGAAATCTTGGCAGTTTCTTTCAGAGCTTGAAATATATCATTCCAAGCCCTCCTGGCTTTTAGAGTTTGTGCTGAGAAATCACAAATATTCTTATTTACTTACCTCTATATATGACCAGACATTTTTCTCTTAAGGTTTTTAAGATTCTATCCTTGTTCTCTATGTTAGGCATTTTAATTATGTGTTGTACAGAGTTCTTATCTGATCTTGGCTATTTGGTGTTCTGAATGATTTTGGGATCTGGATATCCATCTCTTTCCCAATGTTTGGAAAAATTTTCAGATATTGTGTCACTGAAAAGGTTATCCATGCCCTTATCTTGTATCTCAGAACCCTTTTTCATTCAATTACTCAGGTTTGGTCCTTTAATGTCTCAAATTTCTTGAATATTCTGATCATATCTTCTTTTCTTTTTTTGAGGATTGAGTATTCAAGATCATATACTATCCTTTATGCCTCAAAATCTATCTTCCAAATGGTCCAATCTATTGGTGATACTTTCAACTGAATTTTCTATTTGATCTATTGAGCCTTTTATTTCCAGGAGTTGAGTTCCTTTTCAGAATTTCTATCTCATTACCGAAATACTCTCTTACTTTCTGTATTTTCTCTTAGTACATTGTTTAGTTATTCTTTTAAGACCACTGATCATTTTAATCATCAGCCTTTTGAATTCTTGATCTGTAATTTCATCCCTGTCAATATCTGAGTTCAGTTATTGCAGGGGTGGGGGAACTATACATTTTTGGATGCATCCTGTTGGCCTATTTTTCTCATCTTTTCTGGGTTCTGTCTGAGATGAATTCCTCTTCCTTCTTTTTTTTTTGTGGTACTGGGGATTGAACCCAGAGGCCTTCTACCTCTGAGCTACACCCCTAAGCTATTGTCTTTTCACTTTGAAACAGGGTCTTGTTAGGTTGCTAAGAGTCTGACTACTTTCTGAGGCTGTCCTCAAACCTACGATCCTCCTCTCTCAGCCTCCCAAGTACTGGGATTACAGGTGTGCACCACCATGCCAGGCTTCCTCTTTTATGTGGGGGACATTTAGTGAGTGGCTATCTCTTTATAAAATATGGATGGGAGTGTATCTTAGCATCATCAGGTCCTATCAGCGTACTCACAGTGTTAAGCTCAGACTCCAGAGCCACTTTAATAGAGTGTCTGCCACTTGCAGTGGTAATTTAAAAGCAAACTGTAAATCAACATATATTTAAAAACTTGCTGCTAATGCTGTCTACAAGTCTACTGACCAATGAGAAAATTATGTGAGAAATAATATAGACTAGGCTGAAAAGCATTATTGATAGTATATTCACTACTAAATTATACTGGAAGAAGGCAAAAAAAAAAAAAGAAAAGAAAGAAAAGGAAAAAGGAAGAAAAAGAAAAATGGGTAAGGGAGGGAAGGGAGATGAAAGAAAAGTGGAGAGGGAAAAGAGAAGGGAAGGATGGAGTTGAAGAAGAGGTATGGAAAGAAAAACCCAATTAATTTAAAGACTATATAAAATTAATTGGATCTGTACAAAAACATATAGTGAGGGAAGACACAATAAACCTCATTGCACAGTAAACCTCAGTAAATTGTTGATTGCAACAAATATTTATTTTTTACTTGCTGAGATAGTTAAGAATGGAGACCCTCTTTTTGCATGTTCTGGTTATAAAAACAAGAGGGCTCACCCTTTGGCATCTGTTCTTTGGGCTAGGAGGTTGAAGATAGGCATAGGATGACCTAGCCGCTGGGGTATGGAGTTGTAACTGGGATGCAGACAGGACTGTGGCTAGCAGGTGGAGCTTGGGGTTGTGGCCAGGGTGTGGGGAACTGCTGACAGCAGGGTGGTGGCAACAGCTGGTGGCAGATGGGTGCACTGCTCCCCAGGCTCCGCCTTCCCTGCCAAAGGTGCTCTGCTGCTGTCAGCTGTAGAGGTATGCACTGCTCTCTAGTTTCTGCCCTTCCTAGAAAAGGCACTAGAAGAGGGGTGGGGACCACGGCAGATGCATGCAGCTTCCCAGATGTGGCCCTTCCTTTCTGAGGCAATCATGGTGGCTTCCTCAAAGTGCCATGCACTCTGCTCCATGTCCCTCCCATTGTGGATACTAGGGGGTGGCTCAATATCCTTCAGCTCAAAAGTTTCTATTTCACAGCCCCTTTGGCTAGCCCATTGGGCATTCCCTATGATACTGCCCAGGATAAAGTTGTAGAGATATAATTGCTTCCTGAAATGTAAGCTTGGGTACAGACTCTGCAAGATGGCTGACCACCACCGTTTGTTCTGATAGCAAACTGAGAAAAGTAAAGCAGTTCTCCATCAGCAGGTGGCACAGCAGCTCCTGTCCCTGCCTAACTCAGTCTGACTCTCTTCTACCACTGTATCCAGAGCAAATTTGTCAGTTTTTCCTTCCCCTTTCTCCCTTTGCTACTCCACCCCCCAGACCTGCCCTGTTTTGCATTCTAGTAACTAAAATTATTGAGTCCCTCCACGCTTTTGACTTTTCAACATTGTGAGTCTGTGCATGACCTCTGTCACCCCCCAATTTGATCAGCCATTCTTACTTCTTTGATTCCACCCTGCTAAGGAGTTGAGATCTGCAACCTACCTCCTGTCTGCCGTTTTGGCTCTCAGGCTGTCCTGTACTTTCAAAAGGTTGACTATAGTATGACTTGGTAAAGATCTTTTCTGGTCATGTCTATTTAGGATCCTAAAAGCCTCCTGTACATGGATATCCATATCTTTCTGAAGATTAGGGAAGTTTTCAGTTATTTAATGGAATAGGTTTCTTATGCCATTAACTTTCTCTTAACCTTTATTACAAAAAATTCTGGATAGTTGTTTGTGTATTGGTGCCCAAAGGTTTTGAATGCTTTTTTTTTTCCTTGTCTGACTGGGATATTTCAGAAGACCTGTTTGCAAATTCAGATCCCCGCCCCACTTGATCTAATTTGTTGAGGCTTCCAACTGAATTTCTTATTGAGCTCTTCATTTCAAAGATTTTTGCTTGATTCTTTTTCCAGATCCCTATCTCTCTGCTGAATTTCTTATCCGCATCCTGCATTCACATTCCTAATTCTATTTAACTGCTTTCTGTATTCTCTTGGATCTCATTGAACTTTAAAAAAATCACTTAAAAATTAACAGGCATTTCATCCATAAAGACTTTAAAAAATCTTTATGATTTTTTGCTAGAGGGTATGTCCTTTTGGAGGTGTCATTACCTTGTTTTCCATATTTCTTGTGCCCTACATTGAGATCTGTGTATCTGGAGTATCAAGTACCTCTACCCCTTTCATGGGGTGGCCTTCTTAGCAACTTTCTCCTGAAGATGTGGCTTAGGGTGTCTGTCAGTTAACTGTGTCATGTTAGTTTTATTTCCATGTGGGTACCATAGTATAGTCTTCCTAAAGCTTTTTTGGCTGATTAGTGACTTTTGGCACAGTATGTGTGGTAGTGCAACCAGAGAAACCCTCTGTCTGCAGGCCAGGCAAGAATGGGGACACGCTAGCAGTTCAGGCAGTTGTAGTGTAGACTGCAACAGGTATGAGGTGCTTTGTGGCCCACAATGGAAGTGGTGGTCTCTCTCAGGTGATGGGAATTTCCTCAGGCACTGGCAGCCCCGGCAGTGGTGAAGGGCCTGAAGCATTTGTCCTCTGACTAGTCAGCAGTGTGGACCCAGATGCTGCTGATGGAGTAGCCACTGGAGCCACAGTGTTCCTGTCTGCTGCTTTGTTGGTAGTGTCCTTCCAGGAGCGGGACCTCAGCTGGAACTAGACAAAATTGCACTCGGCAAGCCTCCAGCCACGCACACCCTGGGGCAAGGCAAAGACCAGAGCCAGAGTGGCTCAATGCCCCCCCACCCAGCATGCACCTGTGGGAAGGAAGCAGCAGGACCAACATGTTCCCTCCTCCCCACCCTATCAATAACAGATGCCTGAGTGTGGCACAGGGGGAGGTGTGGCAGGAACACCTGGGTGTCTGTCTGCAGTTCTGGCACTGGCACAAGTCCACACGCACCGGCCATCGCCTTCAAGGATAGGTGCCCTAATCTGGAGGGTGGCATCCTCCATGTCTTATCATTCATCCTCTACCGTCAGGGCACCCAGGACCTTAGGTCACAGTCACTCTTCTGGGTCAAACTAGGTTCACAAGGCCATTGCTCCCCAAGCTAGTGCAGTGAGATATCTGTGGAGCCCTAGAGATGGGAATAGGCAGGTCATTCTGACCCCTAGAAACTCAGACAATAGCTCATTTCTAAAGCTGGTTCCTGGTCACAGCACTCTAGGTATACACTGGGAGATGATGTGAGATTCTTTTCCAGAGCAAGGCTACTGTGCAGATCTCAGGTTACTTACCTAAGGAGAGTAAGAGTCTGTGAGGGCTGTGGAACTTTCCAGGAGCTAGGACTGCCAGCATCTGCACCGGTAGCTTGCTAGGACTCTTCTACTCTTACCCCTGCCAAGGGGAGACTCCCTCTCTCCTCAGCTCTGGAGCTAGCGTGGCAGATGTATTGTTTTCTCTTTTTATGCTGCTTTCCCAGGTTTCTGAATCTTAAGAGGCTCCAGTCTCTCTCTTGCTGATTTCCAGTGTTCTCCCATGGTAACTCACCTCAAAATGCAGCTATTCACTTGATACTTTGGTTCTTTGTAGAGGAGGAGGTGAGTGGTGGGGGCCTCTATTCAGCCATCTTGGATCTCAGAAGTTGTGTGTGTGTGTGTGTGTGTGTGGTACTGGGGATTGAACCCAGGGGTATTCTACCTCCGAGCTATACACCCAGCCCTACTTTTTATTCTTTATTTTGAAACAGGGTCTCACTAAGTTGTGGAGGCCTCACTAAGTAACAGACTGGCCGCAAACCCGGATCCTCTGGTCTCAGCCTCCCAAGTACTGGGATTACAAGCATGCATGCCACCATGCCTGGCAGAAGTTTTTTTTTTTTTTAAATGAATGTATTCTCAGGTTTACCATCCAAGAGCAAATGAAGACTAGCTACCAATCTAATGTGGACTAGCATACTTTGCAAGCACAATTTGGTCCCAGAAAACAAGAGCAAACCATAGCATTGAGTATTTTTTATATATTTAGAACTCACTAATTTAATATATATGTGTTCTTTCTTAATATAATTTGAAATATCAGTGATAAAATGCTTTTTTTTTTTGCAGTACTAGGGATTGAACCCAGGGGCATTCTACCTCCGAGCTACACTTCCAGCCCTATTTTTTATTCTTTATTTTGAAACAGGGTCTCACTAAGTTGTGGGGGGCCTCACTAAGTAGCTGAGGCTGGCCGCAAACCCGGATCCTCTGGTCTCAGCCTCACAAGTACTGGGATTACGAGCGTGCGCCACCATGCCCAACTTGAGTTTTTATAGCAACTACATTGTTCCTTTTACAAATATCCTACTTTCCCATGAAAATTGATCTAGTTTTCCTACAAGGAAAAGTATATTTAGGTGAAAAGCAAAAAGAAATATTTTAGGAAACCTTTAGAAGCTAGCTAACCACACAAATGTTTTTTTCCATAAATTTCCATTTGTTTTGTCCATAATTTGCTACAGCAAGATCAGTTCTTATTGCTATAACAGGTTGTTTAGGTCAGTAAACTATCGAAACCAAGTTCTTCTATTGGTAGTAAGCCAGACACTACCTAAAATGTTTTAAAAAATGACCATGTGTGTAAGTGACTGAGTTTAAGATTAGACAAGAGTGGGACAAAGAATACATTACTGTGGTGACAACGTGAGCAGCATCAAACCTATTCTTGTGTAATTACTCCCATACTTACCTGAGAAGGATCATCAGGCATCTGCCCCTGGAAATTTTAACTCAGTAGGTCTTGGTCAAGGCTCAATAATCTATTTTAACAAATCAATCCAGGTGATTTTTAACTTGAGGCAAGTCAAGGAAATGTGTGAAGGCATGAGTGAAAAGGTTTCTTCGCAGCTTCCAAAATACCCAACTTGTTAGACAGTATTTAAAACCAACCAAATGATTCTAAATGCCCTGGCTATCTATCTAGTCTAAAAAACTGCACTAGTGAGGTAAAAGTTCAGATTTCTTCTACAGCAACTGTGAAAGATGTATTAAATGTCACAGGAGTTAACTCTGAATGTTTTCACTGAGAAATAGTCCTGGTACTTCTCAGGACAGAGTCTGGCCCAGAGTAAAGGGTTTAAATGTTGGTTATTATAATATTAAACAATGATAATAAAACAGTCTTATCAAATTCAGAGCATATGAAAATGTTTAAAATGGGGTATATATAACAACCAGTATACTAAGCATATGTAATCTATACAGTAAAGTGTGATAAAGTGCTATAAAAATGGCCCCCAGTATTTCATGTTCTCTGTGCCCACTCTTTTAACAAAGTGGCTCTATTTTTATCAAGAGAATTTTCCCCCAACCCTTGTATATGGACTTCCCTTTTGAGTTGTGACTTACCTAAGAGAATGCAGCAGAAGTGACATTATATGACTTCAGAGCCTAGGCCTTAAGAAACTTTGCAGTTTCTACCTTCATCTTACAAGACTCTCATGGCAAACATGGGTGCCTTGTCTTAAATACTGACTGATCAGAGATGACATGGGGAGACACAGTCCTAGCTACCAGTCCCCAAAGAGTAGGTAAGGCCATTACAGACCTTTCAGCTTCAGTCCTGGAGCCTGATGGCTACAGCTATATAAATAAATTTGGGCAAGACCAGCTGGATTACTAAGCACAATCAGTAAGAAAGTCATGAGAAAGGGGAAGTTCTTGTGAACACTAAATTTCAATGGCTTACTATACAGCAATATATATCTGAGATCAGAAAGGACAAAGAAAGAAAACAAGAATGAATCATTTTATCAACACCAAACAAGTAGCTATCTGATTAGGAAATTTTTATTTCCTATGAGTAGAAACTAATACAAATTAAACAAGGAGAAAAAACTGTAAAATCCTGAGAATCTGATTCAACAGTCAGCCCTTTAAAAGTAACTATAACAATTTTAAATATAAGTGCTTTCCTTTCCATTCACAAAACTAATTACAACAATATACCATTATGAATTTTGTTAGGATATTTTTTGTATATGTTAGAGGATGTAAGTATCCCTACTGAAACCTAATTCTTTACAAAAACTATTTTAGATCACCATTAAATTGCAGTGGTTCTCCCCATCAAAAACAGGCTTGCATCTCTGAGTGGTGAGTGGGAAAGGCATTGATTTTAGGGAAATTAGCATCCTATCATATTTCATGACCTTTGGCAATTAGGAAATGTTAAAGTGCTTGAAAGATGGACTCTACAATGATTTTCGGAGGATTTATAACCTATATAAGGACCAACAAAAATATTTTTAAATTAGAGTAGGATTTGCATTGTTGAGGCTTATCTTAAACACTGCATAGTTCTGTATTTACTATTATCATAATTTGCATTGTTGCTCCATCAGAGGAAACATAAACATATTTCTACCTTCTGTGGCAGAACAAATTTAGAGAGCATGATTCTACTTAATTTCTATATTCACCAACTTTCCTCTCAGTCAACATTCCTTCCCATCTCCTATCACCAGCCCACTCTCAGTACCCAGCTTAATGATGTTTTTTAGTAAATGCTTAATCTTTAAAGATGAGCAGTGTTCATCAGCTGTATCATATCCTGGAAAGCACGAAAAATCAGTTGTACTAGCTTTTCTGCATCAGTCTCCGGACATGACTTCCAGGCTGTACAGGCCACAATAAACCTGTGAAGCACAAATAATGAATGATTACGCCAAAGGCGCAATTGTGCTGATGAATAAAACCAGGACCTTTATTCCATCTAGATGTTCATATGCAAAATGTAAACTCTTACTAATAGTAGGTATATGTAACCTGAGACAACTGAGGACAAAGCTGTATTATAGATAATGCTAGGGAACCCCTAACTCACTAGATGATGAAAGCCTGAGGAGAAAAGAAAACCAAAAATTTGCTATAGCCCAAGAGTGCTCTGCAGCAAGGTCTCACATTCAAACAGAACAAAAAGCCCTTCTTCCTAAAGAATGCCATTGGAATGAGTTTAAATATGGATTCTTACTACTGTTTGCAATGAAATCTGAACTGATTTTAAAGAAGAATATAATACTTGAACCTTTTTTTTGCTTTGTTTTGTTTTTATTGTAGCTTTTCTCACCTCTTATCAGTCTTTCTAGAAGAACCAAAGAGAGACTCTCTCTTGGGACCATGCCTTCCACCATCTCTTTCTAGATCCCCCAATGGAGAAATCCCAGCTCTGGCAAGTGACAAAAGTGGCCCCAAGAAGCTAAAGAAATTAAGGAGAAGCCTGGTTTCTGGTGGGCTCAGAATAGAAAATCTGGTGCTTAACTTTTGAGGAACTAGCCTCCCCAGATACTCAGAGGATTTTATGAAGTACATGAATAAAACTCAAACTCAAAATATGCAGTGTAAAGCTTCTTGCACACCACTGAAAAAGCACATTATGTCTTCAACATGGATTTTAAGCAGAATGAAGTCCATGCTAGGCAGGTGCTCCACCATTGAGCTACATCCTCAGCCCAATTAAGCCAACGTTGGAGTGATTTATTTTTGCGGAAAGGTAGACAAGAACCTTTAGGAAGGCCTGTCTTATTTTCACCTAGTGATTCATGATTACTAGAGTAATTTTCCAGCTATACTGTACATGGAATGCCCTAATATTTATAAAAGACTTGTTTCCACAGATTAACAATTCCTACTTAAGTGTTAAATTTTGAGAAAATTCAGTTATCTTTCTAAACTAGAGAAATAACCTTTCCTATTTGTATGGACAATTCATGAAAAAAAAATGCCAACAAACAATGAAAAACATGTTTTACTTCATAAGTAAACAAAGAATTTATCTTTACCTATCAAAACTAGTGAAAAGTATTTTATAAAACCTAAAGTTGGCAATGGTGTGTGAATGATAAAAGATATATTTATGATATACATTATTTGTAATGATGGGAAAACAAGATAGGAAACCGGATAATTTATCTTATGGAAGACTGGAAATTATTCAATCCTTAAAGTACCTGAAAGCATATTTAATGGTTTTGGGAATGGCTTGAAATAAGTGAGAATGAAATCACAAAAAGAGGAACAGTAACTACAATATTTAAATTAGTTAACATTATATGCACAATCTATATTCGTTGTAGATTGGCCATATCATACAATAACAGTTTTGTGCCTTGTAATGGAAAGTATATAAATAACTTATGTTTTTCATATCTTACAACCTTTTTACAATGGGAATGTAGTACATTTAATAAAAAATGCTATTTCAAATAAATCAATTCTCTTCAAGTCACACAATTTTCAAGTTTAACAATGAAAAAAAAATCTTTCCTAGGTAATTTCTGGGTATTGCATTTAAAAGCTATTTTGGGTATACTGTAGTAACAACTCATAAATGTATACCTCTAACTCTGTGAGCACCATACTCATGTATCCAATTGCCTACTGAAATATCCTCTTGTATATAAGATTAATGAAGTCCTGTATTAGCAGAATTCTCCAAATTAACATATACAAAACAGTTCTTGATTCTACCCTGAATTTCTCCATTCCTGTAAATGCCAGCATCAGAATCAGCAACACATCAGTAAGTCCTACTGGTTCTAATTCCAAGATATGTCTCAGACCTTCCACTTCCCTCTATCTGTCAACAGCTTTGTGCAAGCTGTCATCGTTCCTGCTTCCTGCCATGGTCTGGATGTGGTCTTGTCTCCCCCAAAGGTCACAGTGAAATTTGGTCCCACCGTAACAGTTCTGAGAAATGGTGGGACCGTTAATACATGATTAGGTTGTTAAGAGGTGCTTGTAATCCCAGTACTTTGGGAGGCGGAGACCGGAGGATCCGGGTTCGCGGCCAGCCTCAGCTCTCTCTCTCTCGCTCTCTCTCTCTCTCTCTCCCTGTCTCTCTCTCTCTCTCTCTCTCTCTCTCTCTCTCTACTTAGTGAGGCCCTCTGCAACTTCGTGAGACCCAGTTTCAAAATAGAGTATAAAAAATAGGGC
>PVJS01057470.1:0-12042 GCA_004027185.1 Glis glis | reverse complement strand
CGAACCCGGATCCTCCTGTCTCTGCCTCCCAAAATACTGGGATTACAAGCGTGCGCCACCATACCCGGCTAAACAAAACTTTAAAATAAGTGGTTTAACTCTAAAATGTTCTCATGCTTTTATATAATAAATAATTCTAACAGTCTTATGTCACAGGGAAAGATCAAAATCTTCACACTTTTTTAAATTTGGTACTGGGAATTGAAATAAAGGGATACTCTAGCTCTTAGCTACACTCCAGCCCTTTTAAATTTTATTTTTAGACAAGGCCTTGCTAAGTTGCTGAGGCTGGCTGCAAATTTTAATCTTCCCACCTAAGCCTCCCAAGTTTCTGAGATTACAGGTATGCCTGGTTCATATTTTTCTTTTGGTGTCATATTATATCTACTATAATAATGTGGATTTGTTTGTAGCCTATTGATTTTCAACAAAGGTGCCAAACACATAGATCGGATAAAAGACAGCCTTTTCAACAAATGCTGTGGGGAAAACTGTTATCTGTTTGTAAAAAAAATGAAATTAATCTAATATAATAATGTCATATTATATCTAATATAATATGACAGATATACCATAGATAAGTTTTACCAGTCTCATAAATATTATCAGAATAGCCATTCTACCAAAAGTGATCTACAAATTCAATATAATCCCTATCAAAATACCAATTTCATTCTTCACAGACCTAGAAAAACCAGTCCTAAATTTCATATGGAGAAACAAAAGACCCAGAAGAGCAAAAGCAATTCTCCGCAATCCCATGCAGGAGGCATCACAATTTCTGACTTCAAATTATAGCACAGAGCTATAGTAATAAAAACATCATGACACTGGCACAAAAACAGACATATAGGCCAATGGGAAAAAATAAAAGGTACAGAAACAAATCCACATGTTTGTAGCCTATTGATTTTCAACAAAGGTGCCAAACACATACATCGGATAAAAGACAGCCTTTTCATCAAATGCTGTGGGGAAAACTGTTATCTGTTTGTAAAAAAATGAAATTAAATCCCTACCTCTTACCCTGCATAAGAGTCAACTTGAAATGAGTCAAAGACCTGGAAATTATACCAGAGACTTTGAAATTATTAGAGGAGGGCATAGGTCCAATACTGAAACATATAGGCACGGGTAGAAATTTCCTTAATAAGACCTCCAAAGATCAGGAAATTAAAACAAGAATTAATAAAGGGGATGGCATTAAACTAAAAAGTTTCTGTTCATCAAAGGAAACCATCAAGAGTCCAAAGAGAGAGCCTACAGAATGGGAGAAAATCTTTGCCAGCTATTCATCAGATAGAGGACTAATATCTAGAACATACAAAGTACTTAAAAGACTTAACACTAAAAAACAAATAACCCAATCAAGAAATGGGCAATTACACTAAATAGACAATTTAGAAAAGAAGAAATACAAATGACCAATAAATACATGAAAAAATGTTCAACATCATTAGCCATCAGGGAGATGAAAATCAAAACTACACTGAGATTTCATCCAACCCCAATCAGAATGGCAATCATCAAGAAGTCAAACAACAATAAATGCTGGTGAGGATGTGGGGAAATAGGAACTCTTATGCACTGTTGGTAGGATTGAAAATTAGTTCAGTTGCTAGGGAGATGAGTGTGGAGATTCCTCAGAAAATTGGGAGTGGATCCACCATATGATCCAGCTATACCACTCCTGGGTATCTTTCCAAAGGGACTGAAATGAGAATATTATAGTAACACATGCATATCCATGTTTATAGCAGCACAATTCACAATAGCCAAATTATGAACCAACCCAGGTGTCCATCAACAGATGAATGGATTTCATAATTATGGAATATACACACAATGGGATTTTACTCAGCAATAAAGAAGAACAAAATTATATCATTTGCTGGAAAATGGGTGGACCTGGAGAACATTACATTAAATGAGATTAGCCAGTCACAGAAAGTGAAGGGTCATGTGTTTTCTCTCATATGTGGAAGCTAGGGAGTAATCTGGATACCAGAGGGGCTTTAGATAATGAAGGAGAAACTCCAGTGGAGCCAGGGAGGTGGTGTAGGGAAAGAGGGGAAGACAGGAAGAGGGAGAATCAATGAAGGAATCACTTCCACTAACATTATGTTCATATGTGAGAATACCAATGTCAATCTCAATATCCTGTGTGAGGAAGGATGGGTATGAAAAGGGAACCGTGAGAAAGCCCATCAAATACTATGTGCATGTATGTCACTAGTACTCTGAATTACATTATGATGTGAGACTATAATGCACCAATAAAAGTATTAAAAATAAATCGATTAAAAAGGAACATTAACTTTAAATATATTTTAATGGAAATATGAAATTCAGTGTTACATGTAAAACATAATTCATTAGGATCATACGTTTGCTACAAAAATACAAGTTTTACTCAGCAGGAGGTCAATGTAATATGTACTATTAATGAATCAAATGAAAGCAAACATGTTCTCAATAAAGGTCAGTCAGACACTTGTCAAAATTTAAAATCCATTTCTGATTTAGAAAAAAATTAGTACACTAAAAATAGAGAACTAAATCCTTAGCATGGATATAAACATATATAACACTATATATATATGAAATGTATATATATATATATATATATATTTCAGCCAAAGTTAGCATGATTTTTCATTGTGAAATATTCTAACTATTCTACTGAAATCAAGAATCATAAAAATTAAAATGTGGGGGTAAGGGGCGGTGGCTTATAATGCTGCCTAATTACCACAGTTAGTTAGCCCCAATCTGGAGTCCTAATGTAATAGGAATTTACCATCGTTTTAGTTTCCTGGCCTCAGGTGATAAAGAGCCCACACCACTGGTCGAGCCAGCTTCTCACTTTCCTGGTTTTTGTGGGTGATGCAGAACCGGCACTTGAATTACGTCAGCACTTGCAACACACAGAAGGAAAGAGAAGGGCAAATCGAGTAAGATGGGTGGAGAGGCGGTGGTAGTAAGCTAGCAATTCCAGGTTCAGGGGTGCTGTGTCAGGTCCTGGCAGCATTGGTGCTGCAAGTTACAGCATGTGTATACAACAGTGGCAGGTGACTGTCAGCAAAGGGACTGTACCACATGATTTTTATTTGCTTCTTTTGACAGTCTTTTGTTAGTCTTCCAGCTAATGAATTCCTTTTCCGATTAAAGGAACCAGAAAAGGGTACTATTACTTCACTTAAGAATACTGATTGATGCACAAATTGACAACTGATATTATTATTTATTTATTTTTTTTGGCGGTACCGGGGATTGAACGCAGGGGTGTTCTACCTCCGCGCTACGCCCCCGGCCCTATTTTTTATACTTTATTTTGAAACCGGGTCTCAGGAAGTTGCGGAGGGCCTCGCTAAGGAGAGAGAGAGAGAAAGAGAGAGAGAGAGAGAGAGAGAGAGAGAGAGAGCTGAGGCTGGCCGCGAACCCGGATCCTCCGGTCTCCACCTGCCAAAGTACTGGGATTACAAGCGTGCGCCACCATGCCCGGCTTGACAACTGATATTATTGAAGTGATAATTTTGAATTGGAAGACAAAAACTTATAAGATAATGTAACTGTTTAGAAATCTTAAGAGACATCTGAAAATAGTAGAAAGAATAGAAATAATGAAAATGCAATCATATTGATATGCAAAAAGATTCATATACATTGCCATAATAGGAAACATCTTATTTGTGATGGTCCTCACAAAGAAAAATACAACACACTGAAATAAACATAACAACATGAAAGACAGATATGGGGAAATCTACACAAAAATATACTGAATGACATAACGTGATATGTAAGTAAATAGAAATACATGTTTCTTGGATAGGAAGACTACAAAAGTACTAATTTGCTCCAAACTACTATAATTCATATTTCAAAAGTATTAATTCACTCCAAACTATTATAATTCACATCTCATATGTATTTGTAATGTGATTATAATAAAATAACATGAGGTAAAATGTTATCTAGTTCCCATTTGGAAAAGGGGAGAAATAGCTAAACCAATTCTGAGAAAAGACGACTGATAGAAAGGAAATAGTCCTACTAGATATTAAAATATCACACAAATATTAAAACCTTTGACATTAAGATATTGAATTCACATTATGTCAACATATTAAAGCATCGGCGCTGTAGGAATAATAAGTGCTTGAGTGAAACTGAACAGAGGCCAAAATAAATTCTAATAAATAAAGGATTTGGGTTTACTACATGGATGCAAAGCAGTGGGGAAAAGGAAGATTGAAGAACCAATTCACTGATTGGTCTCTGAATAACAGGCTACTTCTGGGAACTATGTAAGAAGATTTTTTTCCTCATTTCTTAAATTAGAGGTTCTGCCTTTGTCTGCTATGACCACCATAACAAATACCCCAGATTGGGTGGCTTAAGCAGTATCAATTTCTTTTCTCACAGTTCTGGAGACTGGAAGTTCAAGATCAAGGTGTTAGCAGGATTGTTTCTTCCAAAACCTCCCTTTAGTTTATGGATGGAAGATTTTGGGATTTCTTCAAGTGGTCTTTCCTAACCTCCTAAACTTATATAAGGACAATAGTCTTATTGGATTAAGCCACCCTAATAACTTCCTTTTACTTTTAATTGCCTCTTTACAGACCAAGTCTCCAAAGACAGTCACCTTATGAGGTGCTGGGGGTTAGGACTTCAACATATGAATGTGGGGATCTCACAATTCAGTCCATAACAGGTCCCCCAAGTAAAGCACCCAGACCAGCAGCAATCTTAAACTCAACCCAGAATCAGAAACTCTTTGTGGGAACCAGACCTATATTTTCACAAGTCTGCCACGTGATTCTGATGCATGCTAAGGTTTGAAAAACACTTGAAACAAAAACAATTTCCAAATTATTCAAAGTCTGAGATAAAAGTGTAAGAATTTATACTGGGTTGAGTAATTGTCCTCCAAAATTCATGTCTACTTAGAACCTCAGAAGGTAACCATACATGGAAGTAGGTTCTTTGCAGATGTGATCGTTAAATTAAAGGGAGGTTATACCAGATGAGGGACAGTGGGTCTTAGGCCAATGACAGTTGTTCTTCTAGAAAAGAAAAAAGGGACACAGGGTGGATGTCAATCATGATGGAAGCAGAGATTGGAGTGATGCATCGACCAGCAAAGAATAACAAGGAGATTGTTGGCAACCATGGGAAGCTAGAAAACAACAAGGAAAGATCCTTTTCTAGAACCTTCAAAGAGCAAGTCCCTGCCCGTGCCCTGATTTCAGATGCCCTCACTCCAGAGCTATAAGAAAATAAATTTCCACTATCTTGTTATGACATCCCTAGGAAACTAATAAGAGAATCCAACTAAAAATTTAATTTAATGTTTTCAAATAGAAAAGGCTTTTTTTTTAAAACAGAATATAAGGCCTAGAAAATAAGAATCTCCCTCGTGGTAGGAAAAATGCAATGTCAAAAGACAAATGATAAACTGGGAAAGATATTAGTAACATGTATGACAAAAGGTCACTTTAATTTACAAAGGGCCTATGAGATAAATAAGAAAAGATGGATCATACAATAGAAAATGGTGAAGATATAAAAAAGACACTTAACAGAACAAAGATATACGTAATGTCAAAAATGCATTAAAATGTGGTCAATAGCGTTATTAAACTAATGTAAATTTATTTATTATTTATTTATTTATTTATTTATTTATTTTTGTGGTACCGGGGATTGAACCCAGGGGCATTCTACCTCCCTGCTACACCCCCGGCCCTATTTTTTTATACTTTATTTTAAAACTGGGTATCACGAAGTTGTGGAGGGCCTCACTAAGTAGAGAGAGAGAGAGAGAGAGAGAGAGAGAGAGAGCTAAGGCTGGCCGCGAACCCGGTCTCCGCCTCCCAAAGTACTGGGATTACAAGCGTGCGCCACCACGCCCGGCAACTAATGTAAATTTATATGACAAAGATTTTTCATCTATCATAATGATACATTTTAGTTATAATCTTCAATGTTAACAAGTTCTGGGATACAGAAAATCCCTTACATTCTTGGTGGAAAATAAATTGTTTTAATTAATGAAAACATATAGGGCATAAAAGTTAGGCTTAATTCTTTTTGTGTAAATAAAATGGGATGTGTAAATAAAATAGGATGTGCTTACAAATAAAATACCTTTTTGGAGGTAATTATCCAGAATGATGAACATCTTTGATAATGGGTTTTCATGGTATGAGAAAGGAGACCCCTTTCTCCCTGTTTCGTCATATTGTATGGTTCACCTATTATAAACAAAACTATTTAGAAATACACATAAAACCTGCATAAATATTATATCAGTTTATATTGCCTTTATGTGTGATTATGGGTTATCTTAATTTTTATTACGATTGTACTAAAAATACTTACATAGTTGGTAAAAGGCATGAGAAAAGTTGCATTTCATTGCTTTACAAACTACAAAAGTAATACGGGTTAGCTTTTCTTGTTTCTTTGTACTCACCAGTATAAGAAAGTATATTTGTTATTGTTGTTTTTTTTTTTTTTGTGGTAACAGGGATTGAACTCAGAGCTTCAACTTGTTAGGCAAAAGCTCTACCAGTAACTGGGTGTAGTGGCACACACCTATAATCCCAGTGCTTGGGAGGTTGAGACAGGAGAATTGCAAGTTCAAGGACAGCCTCAGTCACTTAGCAAGATGCTGTTTCAAAATAAGAAATAAAAAGATCTGGGAGTATAGCTCAGAGATAAATGCCCCTGGGTTCAATCCCTAGTACCCCAAAAAAACATGCTGTAGTACTAACTGAGGAGCTTTTGAATGGAACTCATCACCTGGTTGATTTCCCTTCTTAAATTCTATCATCACAACTCTTTAATTTGCTCTTTGGTAGATTTCTCTGATTCACCAGTAATTGGGATGAGAGGAATTAAGCTGAAGACATAAGCCTTCTTCAAAAAACTCTGACTTAATAAGTCACTTTGTAAATCAAGGGACAAGAACTTTGCCTAATACAAAGAAATAGAATAATCACCAGCCCAACAGATTCGTGTCTTAGAATTTGAAGAAACCCATTTTAAAATGCTCCACTGTTGGTGGCCTGTCACAGAAAGTGACGACGGGGAACGGAGGCTGTCTTTACTATCATTCACTCTCATATTTCTGCCAAGCAAGGTGGGGAAACATGTGGGGGAGGAAAGAGGTTGAGATAATTCCAGGTAAATAATTTGCTCCAGGTCATACATGATAGATAGCAGCTCAAGCTCTGGGTCAGGTACTCTGCCTTTAAATCCCAGTGCCACTGTGACTCTACCACTCTATAGGTAGAGAAACAGCATCTTGCTAAGTGGCTGAGGCTGTCCTTGAACTTGCAATTCTCCTGTATTGGCCTCCCAAGCACTGGGATTATAGGTGTGTGCACTACACCCAGTTACTGGTAGAGCTTTTGCCTAACAAGTTGAAGCCCTGAGTTGGGCTTCTCCATATTTCTGTCTGCCCATCTTAAAGAGGGATATTGTAGAACCAGCTTCTTCATAGGGTTACCCTGTGTACGAAGTGAACGGATACAAGCACTCAGGGCAGGGCCTGAGAGAAAGCGAGCCAGCACTTTTTAAATACTTGTCACAAAGTATATCAGAAATAGATATAAAATCCTGGTATTGACAATTAAAATAAATGAAACAGATATCATGAGGAAAGGATCATGCATACAAATTGCATTGTAGTTTATTGCAGGTCTGGAATAAAAACTGTTTCAAAAAGCAGACACCTATTATCTTAGTACTTGGAAGGCTGAAACAGAAGGACCACAGGTTCAAAGCCAGCCTCAGCAACTTAGTGAGGCCCTCAGCAACTTAGTGAGACCCTATTAAAAAAAATAGGGCTGGGAGTGTAGCTGGTAGGTAGAACACCCCTGGGTTCAATCCCCAGTACCAGAAACAAAAGAAGCGGACATGCATATTTACACGATATTATAAATAAATCATGTGTTTTCTATGTATTGGACCCATTTCCACTTCATATACTACACTTTAACTTTTGATTCAAAATAGGTACAATGAAAACCAATGTCATACTTGGTGAGATAAAAATTAAACGTTTCCCCATATTCCAACACAGGATTGTACTTTTCACTTATAACTAATTCATGGTTACAGGTTAGGTGCTCTGGGAATCACCTAGATTTTAGTGACAAGATAAAGGATGTTTGGTTTTCACAGTGTCAGTTCCCTTGCTTGTTTGCATATTTGTTTTGTGACCCCTGGTGAGTCTTTACTCCTAAGGGAGGTGATGTCCTGATAATACACTTAGTTTATAAAGTCATCCTGTTTTTGCAAAACCAGTAACAGGCAGGACAAAACATGCCTTTAAAAGCCTTCCTAAAATGAACTTTATATCAAAAGATGTTGAAAAGCCAAATAAAGCTTATTTGTTTTAATCTCTTCCTCAGACACATCCTTTCAGAGTTCAAAGGACATATGCAGTAACCTGCAGGAAGTTGAGGGCTGTCCCATTCTCGAAGAATTGCAACAGGACGTGCCCTGTGCCTGGTCAGAACACCCACCCATCATGGGTTCCCAAGAGCAGGGGAGCGCCAACTGATGTCCATGGCGCATGAACTCCCTGAGTTGGTATGTAATGTTTTACTTTTATGTACCTCACTTTTATCAGATATTCAGAGAGGTCCTTTATCTGAAAGTGGTAAGGACTACAAAACTCTAGAACAGCTAAAGTCCTTTTGTGTTTTAGAATTAGAGTGCTTATCTCTCAATCACTAAACAGATTGAGAGAGGGACAATATGGAAGGGTGCTCTGCAGGGTACTGCTTCTGGTGAGAGGGGACAATCTGGTAATCCACTGGGGGGCTGGGTAATGAAGGCTTCATTCTGAATCTAGCTGTGGGGTTGTCACAGATGAAAGTTTGATTTTGCCCTATTCATGTAGGGTACAAAGGACATGGTCACTGAACAAGCGTATTCTAATCAAGGTTGCTTGTTAACTTACTTGTTGCTTAATTTCATTTTGTTTCTTATTCGGCTTTTAGTCTAGTAGAGAGAAAATGATTTTTTTTGTGAATCCAAACTAGGAAACCTTTCTTCCATTTAGAAGAAACTAGATTGAGCTTTTAAAAGGGGGAAAGGAAATTGGAATGTAAGCACCCTTGTGTTTACAGTACCTTTGCCCTTGTAGCTGGATTTGTGTGTGTGTGTGTGTGTGTGTGTGTGTGTGTGTGTGTGTGTGTGTTTACACAAAGGGAGAATTGGGTTCAATATGTCCTTTAAAGAAAAATAAATATCAAATTCTAAAGAGGCATGAGGTGTAAAAGTATAAGTCACGTGGCTGTTTTTGGACTCAGATTAAGCTTATGTTGATATGATTGGAAAAGACACCGGAAAATAAGATCGTGCCCTATTTTTACAACAGTATATCTTGAAGAACACATTGTGGGTTGGTTTTGAAAGTCTGGGGGAATTTTTAATGAATTTGTATTATCTTTAATAAGCATTTGGAATCATCATTCAAGTTGTTATGGAATTCAAGAGCGTATTCAGAACTTTTCTCTGAGGGTCTGTTATGGAAAACAGCGAGAGAACTTCATCTAATCAGGTTTAAATTATGAATGTTTTGGCTCTATTCAGGGCATGTGAGACAAATTATACATCCAGGTCAGCACACTCCTTTTGGGATGAGGCTGCCTGTTTCTATGATCAGCCATGCACTCACAAACAAAGGAGGATATCTTTTCTAATAAAAAAAAAATTAAGAATGCAATTTGCAACCTTGAGTGTAAAATGCCCAGAAAATAATGTGGATAGGCAAATCAGCTTAAATTCCCTTCTGAATAGAGGTCAGAAAAGATGAACTTACTATTTAAATACAACTCAAGACGAAAAATGGGAAACAGACCACATTTTCTTTTGGTTCAAATGCTCAGCCTTACACACATTTGCAGAGAAAAAATTAGAAGCATGCACCTGAACTACAAAGGCTACAACCAGGTTCTTATGAATTGTACCCATTCCTCAGACACATTCACAATCTCCCTTTTTTTGGCTATGTATGGATCAGGAAGAGCACAAAACAGATTTGTCTTCCTCGTAAATCTTAACCTCTTCATTTTAATTTTATCTCAGCTCTTTGCTCTTGGTATTCATCTGACAAATATTTTTTCTTGTCATCCCACACATCACCATATACATATATGAACATCTATAGGTTCATATTCTGTTTATTTAACAAAGAAAGCTCATAAAAATAAAAAAAAACTTGAAATAACCATCAGTAGACTCACTACCTAGCAATATATGTGATAAAACTCCAATATCACAAAGCTTGCAATTTCTGACCATGTCTGTTTTTAACTTAAATCTGGACCCTTTTGGTAGTGAGCTAATAAATTATCATTAAATAGCCACCTCCACAGAATGTGAAATTTGATGGACACCTCTTGGCCACATAATCAAGCTGAGTTCCAGCACTAAGGGGGTGTGTATCATCTCTAGAGAATTTACAGTGACAGCCCAAACAAAAGTCAGTCACCTTTCTATTATCACCATGACTCCGACGTTTAAATACTTATTAGTGATAAAATAGTCTTTCTGAAAAAAAAATGTGATTGATGTAGATTCTAAGTAATTGCTCATTGACTACCGACTTTTAATAATATTTACTTAGGTTTCAAAATCGCACATTTTATTACTTACCTAATAGGAAAAATTACATTTTATACAAATGTTAATTTGGACAATTACTCTTATCAGCCCTGATACATGATATATGTGGACTCATGTATATATGTGCATTGGAAAGTGATTTTGTAACAATTGAATATTGTTCTGCCTTATGTTGGCCACAGACCCTTGTGAAGTACATATTCCTGTGTTTTAATAGTTGATTCTAAATAAAAACTATTAGCACATGAATGGTAAGGTGACAATACAGAACTTGAACTAAAGGTATTCTGTTATTTTATATAACTACTTAGGGTTTTTTCTTTTGTTTAAATTATTATTATTATTATTATTATTATTATTATTATTATTTGGTAGTGCTTGGGATTGAACACATTGCCACTCTGCCACTGATCTATACCCTCAGCCTTTTTTATTTTCTGAGACAGGGTCTTGCTGAGTTGCCTAGGGTAGCATGGAATTTGTGATCCTCCTGCCTCAGACTCCCAAGCAGCTGGGATTACAGGCATGCACCACCATACCCAGCTGTGTTTAAAATTTAAAACAGTGAAGTAGAGTACAAAATGTGAGGCATAATTATTTTGCGATATACAAATTTTGTTCAACCTATTAAATATTTTACTTAATTTGATTAGTATCTGTATAGGTGCTATTTATTATTATGTTGTAATTGTTAATTTCTATGCTATAAAATTTTTAAAAATTTCCTACTGAAAATAAGTTTTATACAAAAGAAGAAAGTGATGGCAGATGTGTTAATTATGCTATCTATTGTAAATTTAATCCCAAATTATTTATAAAATTAGTATCTAATAAATTCAATATTTGGTGACTCCCAGGGTTAGCCTAATATTGTGATAGAAAAAGCGTGGAAGAAATTACATTATGTACATTAACAATTAACAGAGCTGTCTCCCTGAACCTGGGTGCTTAGGCATTTTTGAGATGCATAGCTCTAACATGTTGAGTTCAGGGATGGCAACTTAATAGAAAAATAAGACTTAGCAGGAAAACCTGGAGAGTCCGACTCCCTTAGACTCTGTTCACATGTACATGTGTACACACACACGTGGACGGACAGGCAGAATGGTGGACGCACAGGTTCATTCTTCCCATACATGTGTAGTTTGGAGCTATCACCCTTGTTCCTCCACAACACGTTTAATGAAGAGATTCAGTTTTATATCTCTGACCCAAATTCTTTCACAAAGGACTTGATTCCTTATTTTGGGGTTTGCCTCCATTTTTCTCCTGCCCTTCAGTACATACATCCCTAATACCCTGAAATTATCTTAGTGGTTGATAATCAATACTAGTTTAAAAGTAAATGCATCACAAGTCTCCATTTTTAAAGACTGTGTGTGTGTGTGTGTG
>PVJS01057469.1:0-12042 GCA_004027185.1 Glis glis | reverse complement strand
CTCCGGTCTCCGCCTCCCAAAGTACTGGGATTACAAGCGTGCGCCACCACGCCCGGCTATGACTTGCCTTTAGATAATTCCTGGTAATATAACTTGTCTGGAATGTATCTCATTAATATAACAGTTATTCTAATTAGCATTTGCATGACCTATCATTTCTATTGTCCTACTTTTAATCCCTCTTTGTCTTTATTCTAAAGTAGGTATTTTATAGACAATACAGAATTAGGTCTTATTTCCAAATCTGATATAGATATTTTCAGCTTTTTAATTGGGAGTGTTGAGATAATTTACATTTAATGTAATTATTGATATGTTTGAATATAAATCTGCCATTTTTGGTTTATTTTCTGTTTATCTCTACTTCTTTGACATTTGCTTTTTTAAATTCTGGTTGCTTTTGAATTAGATATCACAGTTTATCTTCCAATAATACTAATCTACTTAACATGTAGCATAAGAATTTATAATAGTAAACTTCTATACCCTTTCTTCCTTGCCTTGTCCTTTGCTGTTATATATGCTACTTCTACATATTTGCATGTTATAAATTCCTTAAATAGATAAACTACTTATCTACTTCCATATTTGCCATTTCAAACCTTCAGTTTTTATTTATATCTAAATTTCTCATCTATTGCCATACTCCTTCTGCCTAAAAAACTTCCTTTAACATTAACTATTGGCAAGGAAAAATTTTTCTGCTTTTCTTTGTATGAAAAAGACTATTTCTTTTCCTTGTGTAAGAAAGACTATTTCATCTTCATTTTTGAAAGATATTAAATGGGTATATAATTCTAGATGGGCTTTTTATATCAGGATTTTCATGACAGTTCCCTCTATTGTCTTCAGGCTTGCATAGCTTCTAAAAAGAAGTATGACATAATTTTTTCTTTGTTATCCTCTAAGTAAACTTTCTTTATTCTCAGACTCCCTTCTGCTACAAATACAGACCAAGTTAAAAAAAATTGTGACCTCTAAATTTTCACAAAAGTATGTGTAATCACAGTCACTTATATGTGGTTTCGGTTTTCATGTCATTTGTGGTATACAAGTACTTTTGAAGGAAATTTATCATAACAAATGTTTATAAATATGATAATCACAAATGTGATAAATTTGTTTTACATTTCTGAAGAAAATATGCTATCATTTTAATAATGCTAATTACCAATTCTAGATGAGATCATAAAGAAAAATATTTGTGTTTCTTGACTATTTATATGGTATTTCTTTGAATATCAATTAGTTGAAAGTGATGGAAATTAAATTTGGGAATATTAAATTTCATTTTCTCATTGACTAGATATATCTCTGATATTAAGGAGGAAGCAAGAAATTTATTCTTATTCTACATGCATACCTTTGACACAATATATATGTTTATCAGGACATAACCCTATTGTAAGTCAAATAGCATGTATACAAATTAGTTTTTCAACCTCAGTTACTAAATACTGCATCCATATATAGTAAGAACATGGTTTATCTATGATGAACTTGTGTATCTCTAATGTCAGTCTATAAGAACTAAAGAGAGATTAAGTATTTTTATCCTATGTAATCTGATTTGGTGCACACTAATGGAAAACACACATTGTTACAGGATATCTCTGATCAGTTTCAATTTCTATCTCCATATAACTTGCATAGAACCCTCTATTTTACAAAACAAAGCAGCATTTGGATTGTCCACTAGATGGCAAACAGTTACACAGGGAAACAGACAATAGAAAAATATTTTCTACAACTAAAGATTGTGTTATAAAGGCAGATCATTTTTTTACAAATAAAACAAATACCAAATAAAATATTCTAAAAGCACCTTAAATCTTTACCCGGGGGGAAAAAATCCTTCCAAATTCCTATTACCTTGCAATTATTCATGAGCCAGAAACTCCTGGTGAAGGAAGGAAGGAAGAAAGGAAGAAAATAAATTTATATAAAGGAAACTTTTCTTAGTTATAGGGAATAAGATGTTCATAATTACTCATCATTGACATAGGTATAAATAAGATGAATACATACCATAAGCAGTCCTGAGAGTAAACTGGTATAAATTTTAAAACATTGTAATCACTTATAATAGCTATGTATAGAAAGAAAATATTAATGATCACATGAAGAGTGCATATTCAAGTATGGAGTAGTTCACTGAAGGATAAACATAATATTGGAGGTAGAACTGATTACTACAAGGAAGCACCACCTTAAACTTTTATTAACCAAAGCTAAATTAACTATATTCTGTCATATGCAGTAAGTGCATATTTGCAGCCTTAATATTTTAAGTATTCATGCAAATAAATAAGAAAAATGGGGAAATGGGCAGAAGATATGAACAAGTACCTAGTACTCTCCCTCCCCCAAAAGAAATAAAATAGCTAGTAAATATGAAAAATGTTCCCCCTTTACTAGAGTCTGTAGATTGCTTATACCCAGAAGGGAGCAAAAGAGAGGGACAGGTATAGGTTATGAATAAGTAAATGTTTCAACTACTTATAAAAATATAAATTGGCCCCAAGTTTTCTAACTTCATTTGTGAATATGTATCTTTGAAACATTCACCTCTTACTCAGAACACCCACATCTAGAATTATACCCTAAGAAAAGAATTGGACAAGTATTCAAAGTTGTGTATATAAAGGCTCACCAAAATATTTGTAACAGCGAAAAACTGAAAATTACTTAAATGTTTGTCACAAAGACTATTAAACTAAATAATGGCATATAAATTCACACCATAAGCCGGGCATGGTGGTGCACGCTTGTAATCCCAGTACTTGGGAGGCTGAGACCAGAGGATCCCGGTTCGCAGCCAGCCTCAGCTACTTAGTGAGGCCCTCCGCAACTTAGCGAGACCCTTTTTCAAAATAAAGAATAAAAACTAGGGCTGGGGGTGTAGCTCAGAGGTAAAATGCCCCTGGGTTCAATCACCATTACCACAAAAAATAAATAAATATATCAATAAATTCATACCATGAAATATTATGTAAGCATTATAATATTTGTTGTAAAAGAATATCCCATGACTTGGAAATCTGCTTTTAACAAATTGTTAAACGAAAGAAGTAGGTTCCACAACAAAAAATATGACCTCATTATTATACATACACACACATATGCACTATGAAGACATATACCATGCATATACATGTATGTATACAAATAATGTACATATCATGTATATGCATGTACTCAATGTATTAATAAATTATATTTAGGTGAAAGAATTAGGGAAGCTTTTTACTTTATTTCCCCTTGTTCATCTGTGCTTTTTAATGTTCCAAAAGAAAGTGGCAGAGTAAATGCAGCAAAGAACCAGAGTCATCAAGGAGGATACTGGCCCACTAGAAGCAAGTCTGTAAGAGGCTTATTTTTCCTATCAGTAGGAGAAGACCACTTCACCCTAGAATCCAAAGGCATCCACTTTTATTAAACATGTAAGTGGTTTTTACATTTTTGCTAAATGTAAAATCTGTGATGTACATCACTATAATGTAAGTCTTGAGAGTCTACTCTGATTCAAAACAAAGTGTTTATCTTTCTAAATATGGATTTTCCAGGGGTTTGGATAGAAGTGGGGGCCCTTAGAATTAGTTCTGAAGTGTTATATCAATATGGTAAACATTATTATGTTCACAAAGTATAGTAAGATCTCCTGAGGTGCCAAATGAGTGTATATATTCCTTTCATCTTATAAAAATTCTAGGTTCACAGCCGGGCATGGTGGCACACACTTGTAATCCCAGTACTTGGGAGGCTGAGACCAGAGGATCCGAGTTCGCAGCCAGCCTCAGCTACTTAGTGAGGCCCTATGCAACTTAGTGAGACCCTGTTTCAAAATAAAGAATTAAAAAATAGGGCTGGGGGTGAAGCTCAGAGGTAGAATGCCCCTGGGTTCAATCCCCAATACTGAAAAAAAAATTCTAAGTTCACAAATGTTCACATATGTAGGTGGGAAAGAAGTAAAATCTAAACCAGATTTATGAGCCCCTAAAAATCTCTTCTCTATGACATTTTTTGGATTTTAGACATTTTCTAGAAGAAATAGTCTCCTAATTATTTTGCAGTGGTTATAGTCTTAACTCAAAAAGGATTAGTGTGGACCTTATATATCACCATGTGGTTCTAGGGGTTTCATTTTAATCAATTTCTTTATTTGTATAGAAGCAAAGCACTAAAATACTGCGAACTTATTATGTGGAATAGCACAAAATGCAAGATAAAAAATCCAAGATGCTTTTCCAAGTAAATAAAATACATTGGCTTCTAACTGTATTATTCATTGACTTCAGTGCAGAAAGATTACAACTTATTAAAAAATGTCTGATTTTACCTGGCCTGATTAGATTAACATTTATATTAAATTTTGAACACTTCATCTCTGTAAAGATTCACTACAGTTATGTAACATACTTAAGAAAATATCTTAACTGTAGTATGTTTAAGAAAATATCTTAACTGTAGTATGAAAATATCTTAACTGTAGTATGTTTATTGATGTCATAAAGATATTATTTATTATTTTATTTTCTAAGTGAATTTAATAGAACTTTTGCTTGAAAGTATTTTATTATTCACCTGAGATACTGCATATACTTAAATTTTTGTTGTTCATATAAAACAATATATAGCTATGACTTGACATGACAAAAAGACACATACTATCACTTAAATTTAATATCTTTTTAGCTAGACTGTAAACAAACCCTACCAAGGAATTACAATCATTTCTATAAGAAAATTCTCAGATCATTATGCACTTTTAAAACATCTAGTCCTCAAAAACAAACTTAAACATTTTAAAATGCTGTTCTTATCCAAGTTATACAGAGAGTTCTAGTAACTAGTCTTAGGCAGTATTAAACACAGAATGCTTAATACAAAAGCAAGAGAGCAAGCAGAAGAGCTGAATAAAAATTCTCAAGCTAAATACAAAGTGTAAGGAAATGATGTGGCAAATATAGACTCACATTATAAACCTCTCCAAAAAAAGAAGGGATAATGAAAAAACTAAGTAAAGAAGGAATTTAGCATGCAAAAGTATAATTTGCATGAATTACAGTTTGAAAAGAAAGTAACTGCTGCTCAAGTTAATCATACTATAGAGTGAGCTAGTAAGATCAAGTGTCCCAAAAAACAATTGCTCAAAAACAGGGCTGCAGAACACAGAATTAAGGGAATGAAAGGTAAATGAGTTAGGTAAACTAACCAAAGACCAAAAATATATAATTATAGAATTGATACAAATTGTAAATAGCAAGATGTAGAATAGACATTCCAGAAAATTGAATCAATGGCATTCAATGGTATAATTATAATGAATGCAGAGAAAAAGGGAAAAGGATAAAGCAAGTACAGAGAAGATGGCAAGTACAAAAAACAAAGGATAAATGCAGAAAAATTTCATGCAATTTACAGAAGAACTGAATCTGGGGTTTGAAACAGCATATATTCGACTCATAAAACTAATGGCATTTCTCAAGATGTGAAGGTCTATGAGGTGGAAACAACATTCATGATATTACCAAGATGTTACTAGACTTACTCATCTCATTATCTCACAATATATTTTATGATGGCTAATGGAATGTGTGGTTGTGTATTTTTGGTTTCACACAATTTCTAAAATTTTAATTTCTATTAAGGTAAATATTGATAGATATAAACCTCATTTTAGAAATCTCTTAGGGTAACTGCAGGCAAAACTGCTTTTCTTTTAATTTTTAAGAGTATAAAGAGGTCGTGAGACCACAATGTTTAAGAATCATTAATAAAGAACAATTATTTTCTAGATGCTTCTTAAGTTATTGAAATTCAAGGATTAAAAAAATACTGCAGCCATCCAGATTAAAAAAAAAAAAGTCAACTAGAAGAAAGGAAGTGACCAGGTTTGCCTCAGACTTACTACAGCAAAAGCCAATGCTAGACTGCAATAAAGCAAAATCTTGAGGGAAAGAAAGTATGAACTAAGAATATTATGGTCTGTCAAGTTATTGTTCAAATATAAAGACAACTCACAGGTTAGTCTTTCTAACAATGAAATCCAACCAAAGATCAATTACTCAAAATGAAAAATTAAGTAATTGGGAGATTAAATTGGAGAGTAGAATCTTAAAGTTTAAGATGCTAACAAAATAATAATAGAAGCAACAAAACCATGAAGCCAGAAGAGGAATGAAAAGACTGGGAGAAGGTTCATGACCTAACTTTTCATAGCTGGAAGTTAATGTATACCACCTGAATATATGATTTTAAAATAGCGCTAAACTCTTCATGATTTTCTTAATTTCTTAATTTAAAAGGTTATTTCATCAATGAATAGCTCTGTGGTTAAAAAAACTGAGATACAGTAACTTCTTAAACTTCAATTGTTTTCTTTCTATGCAAAATTAAGTATTATTTTTAACTAGCATTTATAGAGTTTATGAAAGACTTCCTGTAGTAGCAGAATGAGGAGGTTCTAAATATGCAGAAAATTATGTTATTTTCCCAGGTTGGTTAACAGAAGAGAAAGAAGTTAAATATTGAGGGCTTCAGTCATGAAGAACTATATTTCTCCAACCTGTCCACATGAGTGGGAAAAGCAGTCTATTTATACGGTTGCTTAAAGGAAGTTTAAATATTCACTTGAAGTTGTATACATATTAGTTGTTTTCAACTGTCGAAGGAAAAGCAAATTATGATCTATTTTAAATATTACCATTCACACTAAAAAGTAATTCAAAATTTGACAATATTCTAAGAATGTGAATATTTGAGACAACTCATGAAATGTGTATAGAGAGAGGTGTTACAGTAATGGAGAAGCAGAGCTGGCAATTAAATTCAGTATCTTTGCCCTACACTTGCACTACAACATACCATTTTGGAGTACATATTTTTCCCCAAATGGACAGTCAAGACAATTTCAAAGATAAAATACACAAGATTCCTTCTTTATCCCATCTTATTTTTTATTAGATGTCCCATGTCAAAATTCCACCCAGTCTTCAGAACCTTATTCAAATCTCCTCTACTCCACCAATGTTAACCTGGCAGTGACTTCCAAATATAACCTCTCCCTTCTCTGATTCTTTGGTGTTTCTCTGGTTAACTCTATTATGAATTAATTTTTATTATGACTGAGCAAGGTTTGATTGGAAGACCTGAGAAATTCCTTATCTTTCAGGCTCAGTCAAAAATTTCTGTTTGATGGAAATCTTCCCTGACCCTTTCTAACTTGCTCTAGATAGTTTAGCACTCCCCTCTTCTCTACTAATGGTAAAAGCACAATACATTTACATAGTTGAAAAGGACTAGAGCAGACTAGCCATTTGTGAACTCAGTGAGGTCAGAAAACATGAGATCTTTTTCTCTTTGCTTCACAGCATATGATATAGGATCTAGATCAGGGTTCTCACCTCAGCACTGCTGACACACTGGGACAGATAATTACTTATCATGGGGGTTTTTCCTGCTCATTGTAGGCTATTTAGCAGTATTCCTCCTCAGTCTTGACAACCAAAAATCTCTCCAGACATTGTCAAATGTCCCATGGGGTATAGGGAGGCAAAACTGCTCCCAGTTAAGACACACTCATTGAAACCATAGTAAAAATTAAATATTTATTGCCTTGAGATGTCGGGAATTGTCAGACGGTTTCCTCCACATTAGTTCTTCAGTACCACCTAGCACTAAAAGGAGTTCAATAAATATATTTAAATTAATGAATGGCTTAAATAAGTTACAAATAATACTAAAATGTTCCTTCTGAGCCATTAAAAATAATTTTTATGGATGATATATTAGTCCATTCATGAGAGAGATGATGTGGTATCCTGGTTAATGGCACAAATTCTAGTGTTAGACTGGCTATGTTTAAATCTATAGATTTAAACAAATAGATTTTTAAAAATAGATTTAAACAAATCTGTACATGGGTTTATATTGAGCGCTCAGCTTATTAGTGTAGTAAACTTTAGCAAGTCATTAAACTGTACTGCATATCAATGTCCTCATCTTTAAAATGAGGCTATAAATAGTATCTACCTCAACAAGACTGTGAAGATCGCATGAGTTAGGATATGTAAAGCTCTTGGAACAGTGCCTGACCTGTCAGTTATTATTATGTGTGTGGTAAATTGAATATCTACTATGCCCTAGGCATTTTATAAGTGGCAGGGAAATAAAAAGATCAAGCTATTACAGAGTATGCATGCTAAAAGTAAAGAAGAGAGGAATAGACAGTAGCACAATTAAGTTATAGAATGACAGAGTGTCCACTGAGGTCCCATCTGAAGGTAAGAAGCTCTCTCCGGCAACCGCTAAAGGAAGAATCTTCCAGGGAACGGTCCTGAAACCAGACCACATGTGGGCAAGGAGTACAGTGAAAACTGCATACAATGTGCCATTTTTAAAAAAATAAAAATATAAAATTGTATTCCTGTGTATCTTTCTAAAGAGACTGAAATCAGAATATTATAGTAATATATGCATATCCATGTTCATAGTAGCACAATTCACAATAGCCAAATTATGGAAACAACCTAAGTGTCCACCAACAGATAAATGGATTACAAAATTATGGGATATACATACAATTGTATCCTACTCAGCTATAAAGAAGAACAAAATTATGTCATTTTCAGGAAAATGGAGGGACCTGGAGAATATTATATTAAGTGAGATTAGCCAGTCACAGAAAGTGAAGGGTCATATGTTTTCCTCATATGTGCTAGGGAGTAATTGGGATACCAGAGGGAGTTAAGATAATGGAGGAGAAACTCCAGTGGAGCCAGGGAGGTGGTCAAAGGGAAGGAGGGGGTAAGGGAGAATGAAGGATTTACTTCCATTGACCTTATGTACATACATGAGAATACTAATGCCAATCTCAATATCACGTATGGGGAAGGGGGTGGGGAGGGAGCTGGGGGAAAGCCCACCGAGTGCTGTGTGCATGTATGTCACTATCACTATGAACTACATTATGATGTGACACAATAATATACCAATAAAAGTATTTAAAAATATAAAAATCGTGAATTCTCTGTGAGGGGAAAAAAAGCTAAACAAATGGCTACAAAAATGTACCAAAAATTTAACAAACATTTGTTTGGGTGATGAGTCTATGGGTGATACCTTTACTTTTTTTTTCTTTTTTCTTTTCTATAATACCCAAGTCTTCTGAATATGTCTTACTGTATTTTTTCTAAAAAGTTAAAAGGCTTTATCAATGAAAGTACTTGTAAATAAAAGATAATTTCCATTTACACAGTATTACATGTATTTTTCAGCTATCTTGTAGCTGAAATGCTGGCATTTTTATTTAAGCATTCTCCCACATGCCTAACACAGCTTCCTCTTAAAATTATCCCATTTGGTATTTTAACTACAAATTTTTCTCTGCGTATATCCTGAATACAACTTGTATCTTTTCTACTGATGGTTCATGATGTAGATGTTTGTCCTTTGAAATGTCTTCGTGTCTTCTAAGGTGAAAATAACTGCTATCCATTTAACAAACTTCTCTTCAAAAGGGTAGTTTTGAAAATGCTATGATCATTTAACCCCTCTTTTAAAACAGACTTCTCTAATTCGAGGAAGCAGCACAGGTTTTGTAGAAATGAAGTTACACATCTAGAAAACAAATGATATTAATAATGTCTTCATTTATATCTAAATATTTTCACTCCTAAATATATTTCTCAGCTACTATGCAATTATAATTTAGCATTGATACTTCTGAATTTTGCAGTCATCTTAAGAAATGATTAGGTTGTCCCCTTTGAATCTGACAGAAATATAACTTTTTAAGTCCATCATCCTTTGCAGGGCATTTTGGTAATTTTCTTTACCTGATATTTCTATTATGCTTTAAAACATATAAAGATTAACATTTCACTGAAAACTGGAATATCTATTGCTAGGGTAAAGTGATTGTGGATAGTTTTAAATATTTACCTTCAGGAGATGTCAAAATATAAAAACATTTTTTCTGTAGTTTCTATTACTTTAGTTCACTTAGGAAATGAAGTGTAAATCACAGATATTCTCTACTTCTTACAGATGTGTGAATATTTTCTTTATTTTTAAAGGTGTATAGGAAAAGAAAAATTAAGAGTATATACTAAGAGGAATTCAGAGAAATTCTCTCTTAAGTTTACCCACCTGCAGTCAATAGGACTAAGCACTGAGGTAAGTACCATCACTATAGATTTGAGGGAATAGTTTTAACTATTGTGACATTTTTATGATGTCCTATTGCCACCATGCTCCTTCCATGTCCTTTTTTTAATTTTCTTTTTTTAAAATTTTTTAAAGGGTAGGAGTATATTGCTAGTATATGCAAAAAATAGTTATAAAAGACTGTTCTTTTATCCAATAAAAAAGTCAATATAAGACATATTCACCAAAGAAAGCTATGTTTTATAGACTTAAACAGCTATAAATATTTTTGAAACTGAGCAACAAAAATTGTTTCAGCATATGCAATGCAGGTAAATTCAATTCTTCCCAAATAATGCTATGTAATTTTAAATTTTATATAATGATTTTATATATAATGTTAAATATTATCAAGTATATTTATCTAAAATGTCTTTATAATGAAATTTAAAATTTTATAGCAGTTTTACATCTACCAAAATGTTTGTATACATGCACAATTAGAGACAATGAATAAAAAATTGTTCAGTACATTTTTGTTACATTTTCAGTCAACAGTGTCAGATATTTTAATCACAAATATTCTTAAGAATAATTCTTAAAGTTGTCTGAAATTTTAAAATACAGGGAAATCTTAATTTTGAATTGAAATATTACTTAAGAAAGCTGTTTCCCTTCTTAAATAAAAAGCAACAAGGAAAACTACTTTTTGCTCAGTCACTGTCTTCTTACCTTCCTTCAGCTCTTCTGTACCACAAGTAGTACAGAGTTGTATCTTCAGAGTAAGTTGTTTGTTTAACTTTCTTTTATTTTCTATAATTAGAAATTAGTTGATGATATCTATCCATAAAAAGAAAATATGTATGAATCCCATACATTGAATTCATAAAATTCAATTCATAATACAACATTTTCAAGTCAAAACCTTCCCTAGTATGTCACACACTCCCCCAAGCGTCCTTTCAATCCTGCTCTACTGACAGACACCCTTTACTTCATGTACTCCTATTCTCTGGCACCTATTTTCTTCCTGCTATCACAAATATGATTTTGAAAAGCCACCAAAAAAGTAGAAAGAATTTGGCTTTATGTAAAATTTGGAATATTCATTTGCTAGTGCTGCCATAACAACACACCAAAATGGGTAGTTTAAACAGGAATTGGTTTTATCACAGACCCATGGGCTGGAAATTCAAGATCAGGGTGCTGGTGGTGTTGGTTTCCTCTGAGGGTCATTAGGGAAATATCTGTTACAGGCCTCTCCTAGCTTTATAGATGCCTGTGTTCCTGCTCCCTCTTTACATAAAGTCTCCTTGAACACAAGACCCCTGATGTTTCTCTGTGTGTACTTAATTTCCTCTTCTCATAAAGATACCAGTCATATTGGATTAAGGTCTGCCCTACTGGATTTATTTTAACTTAATCATCTCTTTAAGGACCCTATCTCCAAGAACCAGTCATATCAGGAAGTACTGGGGAGAGCGGATATAACATATGAGTTTGGGGAAAACAAAATTTAGCTCAAAGCACTCAATTTTAACAGTAAATTAACAAAATGAAGACATTAATTTGGTCAGGGACTGAAACACATTCAGTGAAGAATACTTTTTTATCCACCCTGAAAAGAGCCCATTCTAATCACTCCTCAATGGTTTCAGAATTTCAATGAAAGCAAAGAGGTGGTGCATGAGCTACAGTTAACTATAAAATAAATAACAATATTTTTTTTATCTGAGACAGTTTCATTTATTTTTTTTTTTTTGCGGTACCGGGGATTGACCGCAGGGGCGTTCTACCTCCGCACTATGCCCCCGGTCCTATTTTTTTTATACTTTATTTTGAAACCGGGTCTCACGAAGTTGCGGAGGGCCTCACTAAGGAGAGAGAGAGAGA
>PVJS01057468.1:0-12042 GCA_004027185.1 Glis glis | reverse complement strand
TCTCTCTCTCTCTCTCTCTCTCTCTCTCTCTCTCTCTCTCGCTACTTAGTGAGGCCCTCCGCAACTTCGTGAGACCCGGTTTCAAAATAAAGTATAAAAAAATAGGGCTGGGGGTGTAGTGCGGAAGTAGAACGCCCCTGGGTTCAATCCCCGGTACCGCAAAAAGAAAAATCTAACAGGGATATGGGGTCATGTGCCCTGTTTATGAAAAAATGAGACCCAAATATAGATCATGACAGTTTGTAACACATAGGAGGAAGAACTCTGGATTTGGCATTATCTGGATGGACCTCCCTCAAAATCCATTTCCTCACCTCTAAATTGGGGATGATAACACCCAAATCTCTGTCATCAGGCTTGAAGATGATGCTTACAAATTGAATAGCACTTAGTAGGTATCAAATTGTCATAGATAATTCTCACTATTGAGAATAAGAGTAATAACACCCAAGGTTGCATAGACAGACTCAAACAATGAAGGGAGAAAGGAGAATGGTAAAAATAAATAAATAAATAAATAAATAAGCAAACAAACAAAATAAAATTAGATGACGTGGTTCAATAGGAGATAGGGAAGAAAGAAAGAAGAAACAACTGGAGGGGAGACCATGAGAGGCAAGAACAAAGAAAGCCACTTTCGAGTCTCCGTGAAGAAAGCTATTCTACAGCCTGAAGTAACTCCTGGTGCCCCCACCCCTGCATGAGAGATGCCAGCCAGGTGTAGCCAAGTCCTGTGTTCTTGCAAAGGATGTTCATGATCAGACGCTAGGCACATTGGAAATGTCCACAAAACCAGCTCCAAACCATCCCAGGCCCCCTCTTCAAAAACAAAAGGCAGCCAGACCACCCCTAAACAAATCCCTTTGATCCCTTAACCTTACCCAGTACCAACAGCTCACAATCCTTGGTCACCCTGGTGCTCATGCTCCTAGGCTCTCCATGCCACTCTTTGAGACTCACTAGAGAGGGAGCTACGGATGGAGTTGGGGGAGGAAATGGAAGGACAACAGCCAAGGGCAGGGGGCACTGACACATCAACACCAAGTTTCCACTACTACCCAGCACCCAATGAGACAAACTTGCTTTCAAACCATCTCACCCATGAATGTGTCAAACAACAGGTGAGAGGAATTACAGCAACTTTCCAAAGTCACCTAGAGTCTGGCCACCACTGCTAGGACTCTTAGGTGTGACATTTCTAGAGAAAGGAGAAAAGCTGATCAAAAGGGGATTTCTTCAAAAGGGATGTGGATCTGTATTGAGATCATGCATAAGAGGGAGCAATTCTGGAGCAACGCGGTTCTTGAATTCCTTGCCATCCTCCTGTCCCTGGTGGCCTTATTGAAAATTCCTACCCTCCCTCCCTCCAGCTCACCGTACCACATCAGGGCAGGGCAGCTTCCTATGAAGAAAATAGAGGTTGCAATGTTTGGTATATTAATTCAGAGCATATGGTCAAAAATATTGTTTGCTATGGCTCGTGGGCTTATGATATTTAATTTAAAATAGATTTTCCTAAATAAAAGGGGACTTTATACAGATGGCTATTAAAAGCAAACCGTTTTGCTGCTCGGCATTGTTAAAATATAATGTTTTTAAAGCATTTTATAGTACCTTGGCCCTCTGGCAGGGATGGAGTATTTGGGGAAGATGGAGGCTTGCCACAACAGCCAGATAGCCCAGACGCAACCATCACAAGCCATATCCTGGGGGCTGTTTTTATTTCCCAAAGTTTGATTGTCTTTGGTATAGAAGTTTTCTTCCTTGAATCCTCAAGTTTTACTCAGATCCAAGAAAGCATGGCTCCTGAGATTACCATGGTGATGGCAGCAAAGGCTTCATGATGTCATTTCTCGTTAAATATGAACAGATTGTTTCCACAGCAAATATCTAGCAAAGCCAGGTGCTTGCCTCTTTTCCATGTGTCCTTTTAGGGAGAGAGGGAGTATGGGGGGGTTCTCTCTCTCTCTCTCTCTCTCTCTCTCTCTCTCTCTCTCTCCTTTTCGCAATTAGATGAGATCAAGTACCAGGAAGAATGGCCTGATCTTTTAAAGTCATTGAGGATGATGCACAAAGAAAATGAGACTGTTACATACGGCGAGGCTGAGCAGTGGTGCCTGTGTTTCTGTTGGGGCTGGAGGTTAGAGGGCTGATGAAATAAAAATACCTTCTGATTCAGCGCACTAAGGACCATACTATAAGTTGTGTCAGCCCAAGTTGTTTTCTTCAGCATATTCATTTAAAAATATTGGAAGTTCGAGGGATGTAGCTCAGTGGTCGGCATGTGCCTAGCTTTCTCGAGGCGCTGGGTTTAAGCCCCAGCACTGCAAATAAAACAAAAAGCCAAGCTTAGAAGATGGCTGCAGACCTAACAGGCAGAGCTCACTAAGCTGCTTAATGATGAAAAACACGGTGAAAAATGAGATGGAGAGGAATGGATGGTTTTAACTTACAGGCTACTGCTCAGAGTGGGAACATTCTGAACAGCCCTGCCTCCCACCTTCCATCCTGGCTACGAGCAACAGGCAATATTCGTAGTTGGAATATGATCGGAAGAACACACACACCTCTGGGTCAAATCTGTTGAGTTTGTCTGATGATGCAATGTCAGCCGCTAAAGACTTGTGCTGGAAAAGCGGATACTTGAGAAATGGTTTCATATTAGTTCAGGATAGAAAAGAAAGCTGATAGCAGTTTCTAAATTGTCAGTAATCCTTTCTTAAGAGTGACCAAAGAGAAACAGCCCACTTCCTGATCCGGGCTCAGAGAAATGTCCAGGTACAAAACAATTGTTCCAAATGCACTCCCCTCTGTAATTACAAAAGCACCAAGCATGGCGCGGTTTGTTTTTCTAGTTCAGCAACCTTCAACAACACTTGTAATCAGGTGGGTTTTTAAGTGGGGGTCAAGGCGATGGGAAAGAGTTACATTACACGCAGCCTGCATGCTGCTCCTGGAGAAGAGCTCGGTGTGCGAGACACGGTGCTGCTGGGGTGGCTTTCTGTGGCTTTGTTTGCAGGGATATAAACAGAGCTTAGGCGAACACACAGCGGAATCCCGAGATCCCAGGGAGCTGTCTCCTTGGTTAAGAGAGTGGGGGATTGGGTTTGCGAGTGGCCGAGGGACCTCAGCCCTGTATTTGGGAAACTTTGGGGGACAATTATTTACTTGGATACAAGGTGCTTCGATGAACATAAACTTGCCAGAGCTTGAAAGAGTCAGAATACGTACCTGGCAGAATTAACAAAACCAGAAAGCACTTTTGCTAAAGCAGGCAAGACCCCCCACTGAGGCCTTTGCAATTCCACTCCAGAAAATTCTTCAGAGGGGTTGTCAATTAGCACAAGCTGGGGTGAGCAGGAAGGTAAATATTGATTTGTAAAGTTCCTATCTCAGTGGTTGTCTCTGAATGAATGAAATGGAGATTGACCCCTTTTTACCAGGTGTCAAAGAAACAAGGGTGTAAGGGTTTTTTTTTCTCATTAAAATGAATATTTTTTTTCTGTTTATGAAAACAGTACATGTTCATTACAGACCCACTAGGAAGCATAGCTAGCAGAACTTTAAAAACAAAAAGCATCCATAATCATTAGCTGTTAATTGTGGCAAATAACATTTCCAACTTGAAAAATCAATGTAGCACATACCAAATGTAGTACATACTATTTTGTAATGTACTTTTGTCATTTCTGAGTCTTCATGGTGGCCGTTACTTGAAATTGATAAATTTGCATCTGCATCATTTTTAATGATGGCCTAGTATTACATGTCATGGCTGTACAAAAGCTTATTTAATCAATCCTTTGTTTTTAGACATCCAGACTGCTTCCAGCTTTTTGGTGTATTGTAAATTGCTCCAGTGAACCACCTTCTGGGTAAATATTTGTGTTCAAGTGTTATTGTTGTTACTGCTGTTCAAACAGAATAACTTGGGGATGCTTTAGAAAATATTGTGAGAACAAAGATGGAGGTAGGGAGCGGGCTTGAGCTCAGATGACAGAGTGGCCTTCAAACTCTGAGTAGGAGGTGCCAGTCGAGTTTCCTAATAGGTGTGACTGAAATAGTTGGTAAAATAGAGAACATTAAAAGAAATTCTGTAAAAATACCAGGCATTTAACCAAATTGTACAGGGCTGCCAATGACCTGTTAGAGGTCTGCCACCTCTAATTTCTCAGCACGCTATTCTCGGAGGTTCTGTTTCGGTAACAGTAAATGTATGTGGCATGTCCCTAGGTTATTTGGACCAAGTACTATAATTCTTCAAGCTCCGCAGACTGTTTTAGGGCTTACAAAAAACCTGGTCATGTGGCGAGATGGCACTGGGGGAGATGTCAAAATGATAGTGGTGAAAGACAAATGCTAGGATGCGTCAGGTCCCAAGTTGTCCTTAGTGAGCCGAAAAGATATGATTTGATAAAAATAAGCTTAAACCTCGCTTTGAATGAGGGTGTTTACCACAGGCATGGACAATAGCTAGAAAACTCAGTGGACGACCTCCTGTGTGGCCCATGTGTGCTCAGAGCACCTCCCCCGCCCCACGTCTTGTGCAGCCACAGAATCCTCCACCCAGGTCTCCAGGAGCCACGGCCAACCTACCGGAATCAGCACCTGAGATGAGACTTGGGTTCATCACTGGCCTAGCGGCTCCCTTATCCACCATCGAGGGATGCCTTGGAGGGAGGGAAGATAGTAAGGAACTGATGCTTGGACTGATGAAGATAGACGGCAGAAGGGCAGTCTGCTCATAGTGATGGGAGTCTATCCTGGTGGCACAATCCTAAAGAGGCCTGTTTTTCTCTATGCAAGTTAGAATTATAATCCCAGGTTTTCTTGATGCAATTATCAAAAATCACAGCTTCCTGTGAGGGCTCCTAGGAATGACCACATCATGGCAAATTGCAAGTCCTCGTATTTATGTATGATTCTTTCTGTTATTCAACATGTCTTTAGGGACTTTCATCTTCAGTGAATTCTCCAAGAAAGAAGAGCTTGAGACAAGGGCTTGTGTGCAGCTGAAATCTCAGGGTCTGGAAAGAATGACACCTGGAAGGAAGGAAAGTTGATACAAGGATGTCTTATCAGGGGGCTTACTGCTATGAGCTTGATTCCCTTAGAAGCTTCTGAGGAGCTTCTAGAATGTTCCTCAGTCTTGTCTTCTTGGGGGGGCTGTGGGGGAGGGGAGTGTTTATCCAAGCTTCCCATCTCTCATTGGACAAAGATTGCCCCAAGGACTGCTAAGTCTCTTTTCTACACGTGAGGGCTAAGCCACATGGGATCATGCAGGTGAACTTGAAGCAGAGTCAGAGGTGCTCCATGGGACCCACGCCCAGAACACCTGGGCAGGTGAAGTCAGATCCCCCTGCTGCAAAGCAGGTGGCTCCAGGTACATCTGGAGTAGAATGCAGTCAACAGAGTAAAAGGATGCGCCAGAGAGGTGCCACATGTGCCATCTGTGTTCCAGCACGGCACGAGGCACAAGCACCCAAATGCACTAGCAAAGACACCTTGAGAAAGCCACCAACTGAGGACGATGCACCCTGCGCAGTACCTGCCACTCTACAGACTGAAGAAACTGTCACTGCCACTGCCGCTCCAGTCGTGGTGTACAGGGACTTCGTGCCCTTCGCTGGGAACCGCATCAGTACTGGGACTTACAGAACACTGTCTTCAGAGACAATGATGATGCTTTGCAACCAACAGCCGGACCAGGAGGCTTGAAGCTGGGACGCAGCAATGGAGCCACTGTAGAGGACACGCAACGACTGTAGAGGACATGCAATGACTGTAGAGGACACGCAACGACTGTAGAGGACACGCAACGACTGTAGACGACACGCAATGACTGTAGAGGACACGCAACAGACCAGGGTTCCTCCTAGGGTGGTAGTTTGCAAACCTTTTTTTCTTGTTCACTCTCACAAGGATTGTGAAGAAACGTGAACCCTTTCCCACATTTTTAAGTTGATATCTAAAATTTCCCAATCTAAGTAGGTACAAAAATTTCTGTTTATTGTTAATGTTGACATTTTAAAATAAAACTCTTTTCAAGATAGTCAATCGAATCTAAATACTATAACTTATTGAATACCACTTAATGCCTGCATTCATTTTTTAAAAAATATATTAGTGAGCTCTTTCATGACAGTCAATTATTTTATTTTTAAAATCTTTTAATTCTTATTTCCATCACATTTCCCCCACAGATTTCTATCCTAATATAACATATTTTAATGTTTGAAGATCATTTCTTGATTAATCTGGTGTACTTTTAAAAACATGTAAAAAAATAGATTTTTAAAAAATTCCTGTAAGCTGTAAAACTGTACTAGTTGTTTCTGATTGAATTATAATCTTAATTACTAACACCTAATTGATCAAAATAACATAAACACATTCAAAATGTTATTGAATAATGATTAGACATAAAAATAGTTTTATTAGAAATTCCTCTCTTCAGGAGATTTATGGGGCATGGGGTTTATTTCAGCCTTGGATGGATCTTACTTACTTCTAGAAGAATACGACAGAGCTCATTATCAAGTGTATCCCTATTTTTATTTTTGTTGATGTAAAGTGCTGAGAAAACTTATTCACAAAAATATGTAAGTAGAAATGAAAGGAGTTTTATTGTGGCAAGATCTGTCAGTACTCTGAACTCCTTCTGAGTTATATGCCAAAATATGACAAGCTAATCTCTTTTCAAAATGTGCTCCAGTGATGTATCCATTCACTTAGTTCTTCCTTCAGTTTTGTTGAGCATACAGAACCGGAACCGACGTGACTTGCTGAGGAAGGTCTCTGGTCCTTAAGTACTCCCTTCCCATTCCTTCCACTGAGGAGTCCCAGGGGCTTTCTCCCCTGGCGGGAGGAGTCAAGGTTAGTCAGGAGTGGATGCTGGGGGAGCTTTTCCTTGGTGATGTGGTGCGGGTGAGAAGGGTAGCTGTGAACACGAAGGGGAAGAACACAAAGTGTGGCGATGACCTCAGTGTCCACCGTGGTGTGGATAGGGTTTGTCCCCACCACAACTTGCTTTGTGTTGGGACTTAATTCCTCAGTGAGGCAGCATTGGGAGTTGGGCCCATGGGAGGTGTTTGGGTCATGGGGGCCCCACCTTCAGGATGTATCAATGCAGTATCAAAGGAATTCTGGCTCTGGGATTAGGAGCAGGTTGTTAGAAACCAGCCTGGTCCGTCCCCTGGGTCTCTGTCACACACGTGCCATCATATACAGGGGGTTCCTTCTGTTAAGTAGTTAGAGATGAGCAGGGCACGGGGTGGGGAGGATGGAACAGAGAATCCAGCCAGCCCCCCTGAGAAGAGAAAAGTAAATACACCGCCCAGCCGCAACTGCTACTTTGGACACAACTCCTCACCAGGGTTTCACCTAGGCCCCCGCGGGAAAGTTTCCAACACAGCAGAAATGCATGGGGACACTGAGCTGCGGCTTGGGAAAGAGAGCTCCTTCCCCAAACTCACATGCATGATGGGGAAGGCTTCCAGACAATAAAACCCGCCAGGTAGAGAACTCGCTGCCATTTTCCACTTCTGGAATGTCACCCTTTACCATGGCCTTCTTCTAAACTGTACCCCTACTTCCCTAAACAAACCTTTTATATTCCCCTATGTGTGCTTTCCATTTGCAATCTTTCAGGAAGCAAAACTGAGGAAGAGAGAGCGCCACCTGTAATATTTATTTCTAGGAGAGATTATCGCTAGAAGTGTATCACTTCTCCTTTCTGATTCTCCACCAGGATGTGATAGAGCACAAGTCTTTCTCCAGAAGCCAGGAAGATGCAGTGCGGCCTCTTGGACTCTGACAGCTGTGAACTAGGGCTGGGGACTTAGCCCAGTGGTAGAGCACTTGCCTAGGATGCCCAAGGCCCTGGGTTTCATCCCCAGCACTGAACAAAACAAAAAGAACTGTGAGCTAAATAAACGTCTTTTCTTTATAAGTTTCTCAGTCTCAGGCATTCTGTTATAGCAACAGCAAAGAGACCAGGATAGCATCCTTCTAAGGCAGGTGTGTTTAGGGAAACAGAAGAGGGAGGATATGGATTTTTTTTTTTTTTGCGGCACCGGGTATTGAACCCAGGGACATTCTACCTCCGAGCTACACCCCCGGCCCTATTTTTTATCCTTTATTTTGAAACTGGGTCTCGCTGAGTTGTGGAGGGCCTCACTAAGTAGCTGAGGCTGGCCACGAACCGGATCCTCCGGTCTCGGCCTCCCAAGTACTGGGATTACAAGCGTGGGCCACCACGCCCCGCACAGGATGTGGATATAGAGTTGTCTTAAATTGGTTGTTTCTCAGACCCTAGGAAAATGTTCATGTAACCCCACAGATGCAAAACCCTAGCTTCAAGTCCATTGCTCTATGATTTTATCAGTGAAAATGGTAAAAATGACCAAGAGCTTGAGTATTAAAGTTTGAGGTGCAAGAGTTGGCAGTACACTAGACATGGGGCATGAGTAAGAGTCTAAGAGAGATGTTATCAAGTGTCTTAGGCTGGGACTTGGGTATAAGGGAGTCTGTGACAGAATGACAAATAAACTTATCATCTCAGTGTTTATAAAACAAATGTTCATGTTGTATTCAGGTAAAGCTTGCTATGGGTTTGTGCTGATTCTGGGGTCCGGGGTTTCTCTATCACATGATGCTGCCATTTCAACACATATGGCTTCCAGGGTCACTGCAAAAACAGAAGCAGGTAGGTGCTCCAGGTTGGAATTCTCTTGTCCTTGGAAGGCCCCAGGTGACTTTGCTTACAATCCACTGGCCAGCATTAGTTACCTAGACTTAAACCAACCGCTGAAGGGGCAGGGATGTAGAAAACCACATGAATGTCTTGTGAGCATTGTGTCTCACCACACTGGATTTGGCATATGAAACTGGGTGCAAAATGTTTCTGTTTGGAAAGACATGATTATATATGTTTATTGCAATCCAGAGTTTTAGAAAAAATAATAGTTTTCATCTAGAAGAATAAAAAGGCAAGATCAGTGTAGGAAAATATGAAAAATCAGACCAGTGAGAAGGGACTTGCCCACCAAATATTGAAATGCATTAAAAACAAAAATAATTTAAGTGGGGAAGTTCAAAGGAATGGAGAAAGCCCTGAAATAGACCTCGGTGTCTATAAATTCTTAGTGCATGATGAAAGACAGTTTCCTGAGGCACCTGCACCACTCAGCTCCATTACTAAATCATTTACAGGTGGATTAAAGGGTCAAATGGAAAACTAAATAACTACTTCGAAAAACAATCTTTGGATCATTTAACTGATCATCTACATTTTCTTTTCTTGACAGAAAATGTAGGGATTCAAGAATTTCAAAATGGGCAAGGGATTCTTCAACATAAAAAGGAAAGATTAAGAATCTTTCAACCTTTCAATTTTCACCTGAGAATTTTAAATTTTTATTGTCAGTAAACAATGCAGATACAATCAGAAGCAAACTGAAAAGGTTATTTAAATAAATTCCAAAGGGACAGTACCCTTAATTTAAAGAACTCTACGGCTAGGCATGATGGTGCACACCTGTAATCCCAGTACTTGGGAGGATGAGACAGGAGGATTGCAGGTTCGAGGCCAGCCTCGGAAACTTAGTGAGACCCTGTTTCAAAACAAAAAATAAAATAGGGCGGCGGGTGTAGCTCAGAGGTAGAACACCGCTGGGTTCAAACCCCAGTAGCAAAAAAACAAAAACAAAAACAAAAAAAGAACTCTTACAAATCTGTGATGCCAGTTTTCAGGTTTTGATCTCAACAGATAATACATGCTAGAAATACAAATAGCTAAGGAGAAAAATGACACATGAGTAAAACTAATCTTTTTCCTCGCAAATTGTTAGTTTAACGTGTTGCAGGGTAAGGCCCACAAACTTTCAATGAGAGTGAAGAAGACATATCCTGCTAAAAGAAGTGTGCATTGATACAGCCTCCTTGAATGCAACTTGCAATATAAAATCAATACTGAGGATTTACAATGCCCGTACCAATGTCCTACCACAGGCAAATACCTCTACAATGCTCCTTGACTTACAATGGGATTGTGTCCCAGTAAACTTATCACAAAGTGTATTTCATACAGCTATCAAATGCTGTAGCTGGCAACACAGCACGCTGTGGACTGTCAGCTGTCTCCCCTCTGATGGTGTGGCTGAGACCCGCGGCTCCTGGCAGTAGCCCAGCATCATGTGAGAGTATCGTAGTGCCTATCAGTAGCTAGGGAGAGATCACAGTTCAAAATCTGGTGCTGGGCGTGGTGGTGCACACCTATAGTCCCAGTAGTTGGGAGGCTGAGACAGGAGGATCCCAGGTTCAAGGCTAGCCTCAGCAACTTGACGAGACTCTTAGAAACTTAGTGATACCCTGTTCCAAAATTTAAAAAATAAAATAAAATAGGGCTGGTGGTGTAGCTCAGAGGTGGAACGCCCCAGGGTTCAATTCCTAGTCCCAAAAAAAATTTTTTTGAGGTGATGTGTCTACTAAATATGTATCATTTTGCAACATCATATAATTAAAAAATCACAAGTTGATCCACCGTGAGGGACTACCTATATAAATACTCATTGAACTATATAAAAACTGTGTGCTTTGTTGTATATAAATTATAGCTCAATTTAAAAAGATGGCAAAGATTTGTAATATTTATATTATTTCCAAAATCATAAAAATAATCATACTCTTTAATCTAGTAATTCCATTCCCAGGATTATCCAGAAAATAATGAAGTATAGTTAAAATTATATATAAAAACTTTCCCTATGGTATAAGTCACAAGAGTGAAACTTAGAAATAGCAGCAACATATTGCAAAATAGAAAACTTTTAAAATATGTACACTTTTCAAATGCTATTCTAGCATCTCTTGATCAAGTTTTCTAAGAATATTTAATAAAATGAAATAATTATTACAATATAACTTTCAATAGTCACCCAGAATAAAACACATTATATAGGATAGAGTTGGTTTCATTTTAAAATATATTCATCTAGAAATATATAGAGAAAAATGGATAAAAATGTTAAAATATTTTCTCTGAATATTTTGGCACCTTTTTCCTTTTCAGCATTATCTAAAAAAAATTTTTTTTTTTTTGCAGTACCGGGGATTGAACCCAGGGGCATTCTACCTCCGCGCTACACCCCCGGCCCTATTTTTTTATACTTTATTTTGAAACCGGGTCTCACGAAGTTGCGGAGGGCCTCACTAAGTAGAGAGAGAGAGAGAGAGAGAGACAGGGAGAGAGAGAGAGAGAGAGCTGAGGCTGGCCGCGAACCCAGATCCTCTGGTCTCCGCCTCCCAAAGTACTGGGATTACAAGCGTGCACCACCATGCCCGGCCCAAAAAATTTTTAATAATTAGAATGCTAACAACATAACTGAAAAATCTGTTGAGGTCTAGTTTCAGCACCATCTTATGAGCCCCTGCGGTGGTAGCAGCATGCCTTCAGCAGAAATTCAGCTTTTTCCAAATTCACAAAATCATTAGGAGCCCTGGTTCTCCTCCCTAAACCCACCATCCAGGATTCAGTGAAATGCTCTGCACAGAACGGCACACTGGGCTGCAAGTCATAGATTAATTTCTGGGGCAGCAGCTCACCAATGCGTTTTACAGCAAGGGATCTTGAAACTCAACACACCCTCTGAAACACTATCGGCAAGGAGAGAACAGAACACTGGTTGCATTTTGTTTGTCTTCCTGGAGAAATTTGTCATTTTGGTCATGTAGAAATTACCCCTCATCACGGGCAGTTAACTTGCAGGCATATCTTGTTCTGTCTCTGTCCGTATCGGTTCTGATTTAAGGACCCCCCAGTGGCCTCCAGTCTTCCTCAGCAAAGGCTGAGAAGGCAAATATAGAACACCCAACAATGAGCCGGGCGTGGTGGCGCATGTTTGTAATCCCAGTACTTTGGGAGGCAGAGACCAGAGGATCCGAGTTCGCGGCCAGCCTCAGCTCTCTCTCTCTCTCTCTCTCTCTCTCTCTCCCTCTCTCTCTCTCCTTAGTGAGGCCCTCTGCAACTTCGTGAGACCCGGT
>PVJS01057467.1:0-12042 GCA_004027185.1 Glis glis | reverse complement strand
CCAGGACCCTCCGCCCTCGTGGCCTGTGTGAGGAGCACGCTCCAGGACCCTCCGCCCACGTGACCTGTGTGAGGAGCACGCTCCAGGACCCTCCGCCCTCGTGACCTGTGTGAGGAGCACTCTCCAGGACCCACCGCCCACGTGGCCTGTGTGAGGAGCACTCTCCAGGACCCGCCACCCTCGTGGCCTGTGTGAGGAGCACGCTCCAGGACCCGCCGCCCACGTGACCTGTGTGAGGAGCACGCTCCACGACCTGCTGCCCTCGTGGCCTGTGTGAGGAGCAGTGCGTTTAAGTGGCAGGTCGATGGCTGGGGGACGGACGCGGTTCTCAGCTCCCTGGGGAGGTTTATGAAGTGACTTGCTCCCTGAGAAGGGGCAGTTCCCTGGTGAACTTCAGTGGGACTCGGGAGGCTGGGGACACAGGCTCCCCCAGAGTCAGAGCCAGAGCCGGGCGACTCCCGAGTCGTGCTCATGTCCCGCTGTGGGAAGGACCCGAGTCCTGGGAATCTTGCTGGAGACATGAACTGGCACACGATGACACCTTTGTCCTGCCCGTGGTAACTTTGCCAGTGGTATACCTGGGGCGAGGTGGGAGGCTCAGACGTTTATGACGCAGAGTTTTATCAGGGTGGACTCTGGAGCCCGAGCAGTGGCGCCGTTACTTCCGTGCACACATCTAGAACTTTCCCCAGTGAACACAGCAGCGTGTTCCATAGGCCCCGTGACAGCGAACAGCGCAACCAGGCACCAAACGAGGCCCCAAAATAGGTTATATTTCCAGTGGAGAGTTAATATCGGGATCTTTTCCACCTTGGAAAATGTGCCCCCACCACCACTGCCAGACACCTTGTACACGGATGTACACACATGCTCGCAACAAGACCTTAAATACAAAGGCTGGGGATCCTTTCTTCCCGTTCAGCTCCATCTCCCTCCCCGTCTCTCAGCTGCCCTCCATCCTCCTGGGTCCACTAGGAACCTTCCTTGCTGCCTCTGTCTATCCTCACGGCTGCAAGACAGGCGTGCAGGACACGGGTCAGGGCCCGTGCAGGAGCCCCAGGGCCAGTGTCCCTCTGAATCGATGTCCTGCCTGCGAAGCGAGGGTCCTGTTAGGCTAAGCACGCCGCTCCGCTGCCTGCATCGCCAGCGCGAGGCGTTGGACTCACGAGGTTACTGGGTTGGAGCCTCTAACTAGACGGCCCACCCCCACCACACGGACGCGAACGTGAGGGACCTCAGGGCCGGTAGTTCTGGGGGCCGTGTGCTGCTGTGACGTCCACAGAGACCCTGCCTCAGCCTCCGCCATCCTAGTCGACAAAGCTGCACGCGTGTCAGCGCTCGCAGTAGCCCTTGCTGGGATGTGTCAAGACCGAATCGGGTGGATTCCTAAGAATAAACCTTTCAGATATGAAGTAAATTTCAGTGCGAAGGTCCACCTGAGGTGTCCTCTTAAGAGACGTTTCTGATTCACTCTTCATCCAGTAAGGGTATGATTAAAAGTATTTCTTAGCTGGGCGTGGGGGTGCACGCCTGTGTCCCAGCTACTAAGGAGGCTGAGGCAGGAGGATCATAAGATGGAGGCCAGCCTGGACTAGTGAGACCCTGTCTCAAAGTAAAATAAGAAGGGCTAGGGGTACAGCTCAGTGGTAGAGCACGCCTAAGTTCAACCCCTAGCACCGCCCCCACCCCACCCCTCAAGAAAAACTACTTTAATTTTTTTTTAATTTTTTGGTACAGGCCTTCCAGATTGAGGCCTCGGGCTCCTTCCATTTTGCTGTTGTGGAAAGCAGAGCCGCAGTTAAACCTGCCGATGTGACTTGACGTTGCTCTACGTACAGGAGCTGTTTGTTGAAGCTGGGCTTACAAGTGGCCGCAGTCGGCCAAGCGACTTCCACGAAGGGTGGCTGTTTCTGCCCCTCAGCAAGTAGGGTGTACGCGCCTCCAGTTTTCTTCTCCTGTTGCCTTTCCTCAGGGAGCCCTTCCGGAAGCTGCTGGCCCAAGGCCTCATCAAGGGGCAGACATTCCGCCTCCCGTCTGGACAGTATCTGCAGAGAGAGGAAGTCGACCTCACAGGTAAGAAGGGCCTGGCTCGTCCGGTCCAGGTAATGGCGGAGAGCCGAGGCCAGGCCCGGGAGCGATTCAGCAGACAGACATGTGCCGCTGGGCCCTGGCTGGCTGGCTGGGAGGTGCCGGAGGGCCCTGGGGCTCCTGGTCTCCACTCCTCTGCTCGACCTGGGCCCTCCGCAGGCTGCTCGGGGCCCCAGCTCACACATCCCACCCAGTGTCTCTTCAGCTTCCCTGGGGCTCTTACTCATACATAGCATAGCGTCACTTGGGCGTCGCCTCCTGGCCAGCCCGTGTCTGAGCCCAGATAAGGACAGGCCAGGAGATGTTCTCTCAGGACAGTTCTCTCCACCCTCCCTCTTCCCTGGCTGTCCCAGGCCCTCTCCTCCACCTGTGTCGCCACCCTTCCTCAAAGCATCTCCTCCTGCCAGGTCCTCAGGTGACAAATAACGATGTGTCTGTCCTGTCTGACCAGCACACAGATGGAATTTATGGTGTTAGAAAATGGGGGACACCCGGGGGCCACCACAAGAAACCTGCACCACCGGACATAAGATTTAGAAAAGTGTGCTGGGCGCACGCCTGTAATCCCAGTACTTAATAGGCTGAGACAGGAGGATCACAGGTTTGAGGCCAGACTTAGCAACTTAAGGAGACCCTGTTTCAAAATAAAAAATAAGCAGGCATGGTGGTACAGGCCTGTATCCCAGTACTTGGGAGGCTGAGATAGGAGGATCACGGGTTTGAGACCAGCCTCCACAACTTAGCAAGACTGTCAGCAACCTCCCAAGACCCTGTTTCAAAATAAAAAGCTCAGAGGTAAAATGCCCCTGGGTTCCCTCCCTGGTACCAAAATATAAATAAATAAAATAAAAAATAAGCCAGGCATGATGGCATACTCCTGTAATCCTAGTACTTGGAGGCTGAGACAGGAGGATCGCAGGTTCGAGGCCAGCCTCAGCAATGTAGCAAGACTTTCAGCAACCTAGCGAGACCCTGTTCCAAAACAAAAATAAAAAGGACTGGGGATGTAGCTCGGAGGTAGAATGCCCCTGGGTTCAATTTCCAGTTACACAAAAATAAAATAACATAAATAAATAACTGTTTTATAACGCGGTACAGAAGGTAAGGAGGCGTGTCAAATGGCCACCCTTTCCTCCCGTGGCCCCTTCTCCTCGCTCGCCCGCGATCCTCCGGCCTTCTGCTTCTGTAGGACCGATCAGAATCATGTGCCTTCCTGTGTGGTCTTTCGGCATCTAGGTCCTGCTCCTGTTCATGCGAAAACCAGAAAGGAGTTAGAGGTGACGTGGGAGAAGATGAGCAAGTCCAAGCACAACGGGGTAGACCCCGAGGACGTGGTGGCGCAGTATGGGATCGACACCATCCGGCTCTACATCCTCTTCGCCGCCCCTCCCGAGAAGGATGTCTTGTGGGACGTGAAGAGTGAGTCGCCTCCCCTCCCTGGCCTGTCCTCATGGTCGTCTGCCCTGGACTCCGAAGGACACCGGGGAGGGATGTCTTCCACGGATGGTGGTGGAGGACTCTGGGACTCAGTGCCACGGGCCAGAAGCAGTTTGCACAGCATCGCCCACTGTTCCTCGGGCACCGTGCCCTGTGTGCATGAGCTCGGGTCCCTTGCAGAGCGGGTTGTCAGTGCAGATTCCCAGTCCTGACACAGCCTCAGGGCCCAGAACCCGTGGCTCTCAGGCAGGGTCCAGGAGGCCCGCGTTGGAGAGCTGTCGCCCCAGAGACAGACCGGCTTCCTCTCTCCGTCTGCCCTGAAGGGTTTTCTAGAGCAGGTCACCCCCTCACCAATGCAGAAAACCCCAAGGGAGCCCGGCCGGTATTACCGGCAGCTTCTCAGACACCCCTGCCACCCGCATCTTGGTTCTCTCTCTGAAGACTTGTCTCTCTAAAGCTGTATAGATCCAAGAGGACAGGGCACCCGGCTCTTCTGGTAAACCGTTCCCAGTCATTTGTTTTTCCTTCGTGTGATCTGCCCGTGATGGCTGTGGGAGAGAGAAGAGGTGCTTTTCTGGGGTCTATGCCCATGTGAAGTATGCCAGTTATTCAAGGGACCGCAGGTTACAAGGTCACACCAGGTGGGGGTGTGGTCTGCAGCGGTGGTGATGGACAAGCTGCTTCAGAGCCGTGGGGGCCTTGACGGCAGATGCAGGCGCAGGCCCAGCGCCTCCCCTCAGCTGGGGGACAGGCTCCGTGCTTCCTCTGATGAGCCTCCCAGAAGCCCCAGCTGGAGGGCACCTGGGCCATCCCTCATTGGGCCAGCCGTGTGCCCCCCCAGGCCAGGTGGACAGTCACACGGCACACACGCCCGGGAGAGGGCAGGGATGGTTAGGGGCTTTACTCTCTGTGGCAGTGCTGTCCCAAGCATCACCTGCAGCCACCGTAGACGCACACCCCATGCCCACAGGCCCTCGGGTTCGTGCCCGGTGTGAGTCCACAGTGTGCCCATGCGTTAGCTCTGTGGCATTTTATTTATTTATTTATTTATTTATTTATTTATTTTTGAACTGGGGATTGAACCCGGGGGCATTCTACCTGTAAGCGACACTCCTAGCCCTATTTTTTTTTTTAATTTTGAAACACGGTCCGGCTAAATTGCTGAGAATGGCCCCACACCTTCGATCCTCCTGTCTTGGCCCCCCACGTACTGGAGTCACGGGTGCGCGCCACCATGCCCGGCTTCCATGGCACTTTTATCTCGGCAAGCGCTTACCCACCGAGCTTCTGGTCTCGCCGTGCGCTCAGGACTCTGGCGAGCAGGTGGCACTTTGAGGAGCCCTGCCGTCCATCACTCGGAAGAGCGGGGCACTGAGCTGGAGTCGGTTGTGGTCCAACTTCCCAGACGCCAGAGCCACAGGACATGGGGCACGGGGAGGGTGTCCTCAGCCCGCGGGTGCTTTTCTGGGCTTACCGCCACCAGATCCGCCGTCCTCACGAGCGCTGTCTTTCTCTGTCCTGTTTGCCTCTCGTTGCAGCCGATGCCCTCCCTGGGGTACTGAGGTGGCAGCAGCGGCTGTGGTCCGTGGTCACCCAGTTCATCGAGGCCAGGACTTCCGGGAAGGAGCCCCAGCCCCAGCTGCTGCAGAACGAGGACAGAGCCGAGGCCAGGAGGCTGTGGGAGTACAGAAACTCGGTTGTCTCTCAGGTCAGGAAGCGCGGGCGCGGTGCGGCTCTGTCCCCCAGCTCCCTCGGGAGCCTGTGCCAAGCTGTGTGCCTGGCCCCACCCTGGGGTGGCCATCGGGCGCCTTCCCTCTTCACCACGGCGGCCCTGCTCGCCTTGGTGAATTACTCCTGCTGCTTCCGATGCTCTACCAAGACAGCAGGACGAGCATCCAGTGGAAAGGGACACCCGGGAAACGGCTCCCGTCACTCTCAGGAAGCGCCGCTTCCGTGTCTCCACGCTGGACACTCCAGGCAGGGGACAAACCCAGGGCCTGCCGGTGACGTGCTGCTATGCTGTGTTAACAGGAACAGAATTTAGAGTCCAGACGGTCAAAAGAGACCGTGTCGGAGTGTCCTCTCACTTTCCAGAGGGGACAGAAACGAGAGGGGCCAAGCGCCTGGCTGAAAGTTGCGGCCAGTGGGTTAGACTCCAAGCTCCCTGGTGCGGAGCAGAGCAGGGACTCTCCTACGTGGTAGCTTTGGGAAACAATATCCCTGTGAGTTATTCTAGGTTAATTTTTGCAAATCTGAAGATTTTGTGTGTGTGTGTGTGGTGCTGGGGATTGAACCCAGAGGCATTCTACCTCTGAGCTATACCCCCAGCCCTATTTTATTTCTTATTTGGAAACAGGGTCTCACTGAGTTGCGGAGGGCCTCGCTAAGTTGCTGAGGCTGGCTTCGAGCCTGCGATCCTCCTGTCTCAGCCTCCCAAGTACTGGGATTACAAGCATGCACCACCACCCCTAGCTTAAAGTCATTTTTTTAATGGGTACCTGGTCTCCCAAATTCTTAGGCTGATTTTCCCCCTTAAGATGTGCTGATTCCGGCCAGTCATGGTGGTGCACAATTATAATCCCAGTATTTGGGAGACTGTGACAAGAGGATCACAAGTTCAATGCCAGCCTAGACAATTTAGCAAGACCCTGTCTCAGAATAAAATATAAAGCCGGGTGTGGTGGTGCACACCTCTAATCCCAGTACCTAGGAGGCTGAGACAGGAGGATCGCAAGCTCAAGGCCAGTCTCAGCAATTTAGTGAGATAAAAAGGGCTGAGGTGTAGCTCAGCGGCGGAGCGCTTATCTAACATGTGCCAGGCCCTGGGTTCCATCCCCAGCACTGAAATAAAAGATGTGCTGGCTCAGACTCGGAAAGGCAGCCAGGATGGCCCATCTGGACTCTGGTGCCGAGGACAGTGGTGACCGCAGGGCTCTCCTCTCTGTCTGGTTCGTGTGGCCTGCAGTGACCCTGGACCCAGCGTGTTCTGGTGTGGCGACACGTCTTCAGCCCTGTCTCCCTCCGCCTCGGCTGACTGATCCGAGCGGCGCCTGAACCATTGGGTTCATACCACACATTTCTGTCTGGATCTGGAAGATTCTTCTCTTCTGTCACATAATAGACTTGGCTTATTTCAACAAGTTGGAAACTCTTGACATAGTAAAGATGTGTTTTTTACTATTCTTGCCCATGGTCAGAAATGAAAAGCACTCAGACACGGAACAGCTGACTTCACATTAGCGTTCTCACGTGGACTCCACATTCCAAAATGTAAAGCTAACCTATGTACGTCCAGTGCCGTCGTTGAGATTGTTTCCTGGTTTTTGTTTTTTGTGTATGTGTGTGTGGTATTGGGGATTTAACCCAGGGGCATTCTACCTCCAAGTTACACTGCCAGCCCTTTTTATTTATTTATTTATTTTGTTTTGAAACAGGGTCTCCCTAGGTCACTAAGCGTTTTACTAAATTGCCGAGGCCACTCTCAAACCTGCGATCCTCCTGTCTCCGCCTCCCAAGTATGGGATTATAGACAAGTGCCACCACGCCCGGCCCTCATCGTGAGTTTAAGGCACATAGCCCAGGAGAAGCGGCACCCTCACCCGCCTTCCATTTGCTCTTGTTGCAATGTTGGCTCGTCGGTGGGTCCTGCCTCCTCGTCAGACAACTAGCAGTGCTTCCTTAAACACCTGCTATGGCCGGGTGTGGTGGCACAGGCCTGTAATCCTAGTACTTGGGAAGCTGAAACAGGAGGGGCGTGGGTTCGAGGACAGTCTCGGCAACCTGCAAGACTCTCAGCAACATAGAGAGACCCTGTTTCAGAACAGAAAATGAAAAGAGCTGGTGTGTAGCTCAGAGGTAGAATGCCGCTGGGTTCATTCCCCAGTACCACACACACACAAAAACCCACCTCCTATGGGGACCGACACTGTCTCCGATCCATGGAAGAGGGACAGTCTTAAATAGTGGAAACGTGTTGACTCTGAATGAAGAAATATTGGTGCTGACAAAACATAGTGATCATGTGAGGTGATAAATATGTCTACAGATCCCTTTGATTGCATTCATTTTATTTCTCTTTTTTTGATAATTCACATTTTTTCTGGAAAGCTTAAAGGAATTTTGAATTAAGTGACTAATTCAGCTTTTGCCAATAGGTGACCGCCCACTTCACAGAGGACCTGTCGCTGAATTCCGCAATCTCCCAGCTGATGGGGCTCACCGGTGCCCTGCTGGTAAGAGGCCTGGCGTCCTCATTCGCTGGTGGTGAGGGAGGGCGAGGTGTAGTCTGATGGCCTGCAGGATCCCAGGTGGACTGAGAGCAGCACCACAGCGCTGCCTCCTCCAGGCAGTTCTGCTCTCTTACAGATTTCAGCCAGGTGCAGCACACACCTGTAAACCCAGTCCTTGGGAGGCTGAGACAGGAGGATCACAGGTTTAAAGCCAGCCTCAGCTACTTAGTGAGACGCTGTCTCAAAATAAAAAATAAAAAGGGCTGGAGGTGTAGCTCAGAGGTAGAATGCCTCTAGGTTCAATCCCCAGTATAGAAAAGGAAAAAAAAAAGTTTGATTGATTACCACCCCCATGCCCCATATTAAACGGGGTAAGAATTTCACTGTTGGGCAGCTGTGAGAAGCAGCCGGGCTGCCGTGGTGAGCCCTGGGAAGAGCGGCGTGCTTGCTGCTGCTGCTACGTGTGATGCTGATTAAACGGGGAAGTCATTCGTCCTGGGCAAAGAGGGGCAGTAAAGGGGTCTTCTGCGCGGCGTCTCTGGCCTCAGGTCTGCTCCTGGCCTTCCCACTCTACTTACTCCATCTTCTCGCATCGTTCTCTGTCTCCCTTAGCAAGCCTCTCAGAGAGTCGTTCTCCACAGCCCCGAGTTTGAGGATGCACTGTGTGCCCTGCTGGTGATGGCTGCCCCGATGGCCCCACACTTGACCTCGGAGCTCTGGGCAGGTGCGTGGCTGACCCTTGCTTGACAGGTGCTACTGACCAGGCCCTCTCTGTGTTTTCTTTCTTTTGTGTGTGTATGGTACTGGAGATTGAGCCCAGGGGCATTCTACCTCTGAGCTACACCCCCAGCTCTATATTTTAAATTTTTATTTTGAAACAGGGTCTCACTAGGTTGATGAGAGTCTCACTACTTGCTGAGACTGTCCTCGAACCTGAGATCCTCCTCTCTCAGCCTCCCAAGTACTGGGATTACAGGTGTGCGCCACCACGCCCGGCCAGGGCCTGTCTTTGAACATTACTGGGGGTCGGATGTCCTCAGCCACAAGGTCCCATGCTTGGCGTCTGCGCTCAGGGACTCTGTCTTGTCCTCTGGCCACTGCTAGCAAAGGGAAAGAGCGTCCCCACTGAGATAATGTCAGTACTGATGTCACCACAGAACATTCCCTCTCGTGACTAGGCCTCCTGGCGTCCACAGGCCATGACCTTGCGTGACCTTCTCGGATGCAAGCCCGTGTTTGGTCCTAGTTGACAGTTGGAGCGGGGCATCTGGATTCTGTCCTCTTCTCCTAATGGTTATTGCTAAATGAGGCATGGTAGTAGGTGATGTGGAGAATTCTTTCCACATCAGTGAGCTGCTGGCCCAGAGAGAAGCGGGCCTTCATGTAAACCCTCAGATGGGGACTGGGCCAGGCCCCCGGGCATAGACGAGCAGACCTGCACTCGGGCATCTTCAGACATCTCCAGAAGTCTCCAGAAGTCTCCAGAAATAGTCCCTCCGAAGTGCACTCGACACGCAGTCTGTTGACGTGACAGGGCTTACTAAATCCGCTCATTGGCTGTCAGCAGGCCTGAGACCCTGGGCTCTATCCCCCACACCACGCAACAAATAAATAACTAAATCTCTTGATGTGGTGACACGGAGAAGGAACGCACGCTGACCAGGGAGAGACCGGGGTCTCTGCATGAGGCCGGCGAGAGGAGCTGGGATTTTGACGCTCCCGCATGAGTCGGGGATGGCTACCGGAGACCCGGAGATGTGGCAGGCTTTATGGTGGACGGGAGTCCCGCCTTTATCTGTTTCCTTGTGCTGTAAGAGACGGCGCCCCTTGCTGAGATGAGGCGGCTGCTGGGGCTGGCGCCACCAGGCCCTCCCCGGGACCCGCTGGAGAAGCCTGCGGGAGGAGGAGAGCCGCGCTTGCTTCCCTTTTCCTCCCAGCTGAGATGCGACGTCATTTCCCGGTGTGCCCCTTTCCACACGATCGAGTGCCTCTGAAGAGGAAATCCCTGTGAGGGGGGCCTGTGCCGCTGTCGCCAACCACTTCATCTGCTCAGCCAAGTACCGTGCTTCCCTCATCTGTGGTTCCAGTGTCCAGGGTGGCAGGTACCGAGGTCAGCTGAGATTCAGAAATGTTAAATAGAGCCCAGTGTGGGGGCACATGCCTCTAATCCCAGGACTTGGGAGGCTGAGACAGGAGGATCGCAGGTTGGAGGACAGCCTCAGCAAGTGAGACTCTCAGCAACCTAGCAAGACCCTGTTTCAAAACAAACAATAAAATAGGGCTGAGAGTAATAGCTTGGAGGTGGAATGGCCCTGGGTTCCATCCCTAGTACCACAAAATAAACAAACAAATGAATCATGTAGAAGTCTGCGTGTGAGAGAGATTATTACCAGGGAGGAAAAAACTTCCCACCAATGCTCTGATTTGGGGGCTGTTTGTTTGTTTTGTTTTGTTGCTGGGATTGAGCCCGGGGCTCATCCCTCTGGTGTTGTTTTAGACATGAATGTGTCTACTGTATGGATGTTGTTATTTCAGAGTCACATCAACGAAACTGTCTCCCTGGGAAGAGGCTACAGTGACTCGGCCTCACTTCCTGTGGAACTGTCATGACCAGTGGAGCCCTGTCCTCCCTTTTGGAGTGTCGGAGTACGGGTGGGGAGCTCGGGTGCAGGTGGGCCCAGAGATGGCCATCAGGAGGGGCCGTGGCCCCAGCACTCGCTCACAGTGGGGGCTCGGCTAGTTCCCCGGAGGAGGGGCGGCTGGGCCGTGCCTCCCCTGCTTTGTCATGCAGACCTTAGGCATTTCCACTTCTCTCACAGGAGCTGGGAGCAGAGACACTCCACAGAGCAGGGCCCCAGGTTCCTGGTGCTTCCTGCCGACAGGAAGGCCCAGCTCCCGGCTCTGTGGAAGTGCTGGCCGCAGCCCAGGCTGCTATAATAAGACTCCTGGCTGCTCCAGGAAGACGGCTTCCTCATTTTCTTAAAGTGGAATTTACAACCGCTTCTGCCCAGAACGTTTGCATCCAAGGTCCTTTCAACTCCCAGGCATCCTGTACAACTTCCATATGGAGGCTCTGGAAGGCTTCCCACTGCGGCTGCTGGGTCACAGGACAAGCACCCCGGGCGAGCAGGCCAAGATAAAGGAACGCTCATGTTCCTTCCGTGACCTCCTCTCATATTCAGATAGGCATTTTAAGTGAAGCCCTTCTGAGGAACAAGCAGGAGTCTCCTTTCTGCTTTTGCCAAAAGGCCCATCTGTTAGGCCCGGCACAGGTTCACTAAGAAGAGCCCAGGCCCAGGCTGCAGGAGCCAGCGGGCCCCAGGAGGGTCATGCGTCTTTTATACCACGCGATCCTCAGCCCCATGACCCTCGGCTTCCCTCGAGTGGCCAGCCACACGGGGTCACAAGTGTGCCCAGTGGTAAAGCATGACAGGCTACAACAAAGAAGGCCCCGACGCTGGCCAAGAATCAGCACGGTCGACAGCACACAACAGACCAGTGGCCCCGGGACTCAAGGCCTGGGAACTGTCAGTCCCAGTCCACGACAAGACGAGGAGCTTGTGTGCTAGGACAGAAACCAGCTGTCCCTTGGTGCACGCTTGAGTTAGGCGAGAGAGAGAGAGACAGACAGACAGACAGACACCCCGCATCTCAGTGACCAAAAGGCCCGCGCTGGCCTGGATCCCCAGGATCACAGTGCCGGGACAAGCCGCTGGGGAGGGGCTCGCTCTGCCTTCTGGGTTCAGAGGTTTTGTTACCAGCGTCCCAGGCTGCAGGCCTGACTCAGTGTCCCACAGAGAAGGTCTGGTCACTCCAAAAAGCCAATGGAAAAGGTCATAATGAAAAACCTGAAAGTCACCTTTTTTCTTTTTATATTTATTTTATTTGACACTGGGAGATTGAACCCAGGAGCGTTCTATCCCAAGCTACACCCCCAGCCGTATTTTATTTTTTATTTTGAAACACGATCTTGCTAAGTTGCAGAGGGCCTTAGTAAGTTGCAGAGGCTGGCTTCAAACCTGTAATCCTCCTGTCTCAGCCTCCCAAGAACTGGGCTGACAGGCGTGCAGCACCACACCTGTCTTTGAAAGTCTCTTTAAAGCCGGGCGTAGTGGCGCACGCTTGTAATCCCAGTACTTTGGGAGGCAGAGACCAGAGGATCCGGGTTTGCGGCCAGCCTCAGCTTTTTCTCTCTCTCTCTCTCCCTGTCTCTCTCTCTCTCTCTCTCTCTCTCTCTCTCTCCCTCTCTCTCTCTCTCTCTCTCTCTCTCTCTCTCTCTCTCTCTCTC
>PVJS01057466.1:0-12035 GCA_004027185.1 Glis glis | reverse complement strand
CTCTCTCTCTCTCTCTCTCTCTCTACCTAGTGAGGCCCTCCGCAACTTCGTGAGACACGGTTTCAAAAATAAAAGCATAAAAAAAAAATAGGGCCGGGGGTGTAGCGCAGAGGTAGAACGCCCCTGCATTCAATCCCCGGTACTGCAAAAAGCATAATAATAATAAATAAATAAATAAATAAATAAATAAATTATCATTTGATTACTTTAATCCTCCAATGAAACTCCATGGCACGTAGTATTATATACAAATTTTCTATGTGGCCTAGGAGACAAAACATTATTATCTGCTTCTTGTAAGCTTTCTAAGAATTGGAACATTTTTGTTTCTCTTTTTCACTATATCCCAGTGGCTAGAACAGTGTTTATCACAGCCTACAAATACTTACTCAACAAACAAATGAATCTGGGTCTGCATTAAGGCTAATGGGCTATCAGTTGGATAATTCCACTACCAACTGTAGTTGGTAGTGGAATAATAAATATATATATAAATAATAATAATAAATAATAATAATAATAAATAATAATAATAAACATATATATACATACTTATAAATAAATATATATACATAAATATATACAATAAATACAATATATATACAATAAATATATATACATATATATGTATATATATATTTACGTGTATGTGTGTATGTGTGTGTGTATGTGTGTGTGTCTGTGTGTGTGTGTGACTGGGGATTGAACCTGGAGCTTTCTACCTCCAAGCTACACTCCCAGTCCCATTTTATTTTTATTTTGTTTATTTTGAAACAGGGTCTCTCTAGGTTGCTGAGAGTCTCACTACTTGGTGAGGCTGTCTTTGAACCTCCTATCTCAGCCTCCCAAGTACTGAGATTACAGGTGTGCACCACCACACCTAGATAACATAATTTCAATTAACTCTAGACATCAATGGCAAAAATACATAGTGAAGAATAGTTTTGTTCCGATCAAAAGATATGTGAACAATGGAAGCATTCTAAGGAATGCTAGGGTCCTGTTTTCTGTTTTTTTCCAATTTACATGAAGCTTCATCTAAGTGGCTATAGGTCATCTGTCAGAGAATATATTGCTTCCTTTTCTCTCCTCCCTTAGCTTGACATTATTATAAGTAGGAAGAAATGAAATAAGCAGAGAAGAGTTGTTAAAAAAAAAATGAAAGAGAACACAGAAGTTCTAGGAGAAAAAAAAAAAAAACGTGGTGGGAAGGGAAAGATGGCCCATGGGGAATGTCCATCCGTTTACCCGTCGTCCCGTCTGCCCTGACGGTGGGCTGCTTATCAGATGGAATACAGTTGAAGCTGAATTTTCTCTGTGACTAACCTTGGTGCGGAGAGATCTCTGTGGGCTGAGTTACTATTATTAACCAACTTGATTTTTTTTAAGTCAACATACTTTCTGACTCAAAAATTTTCTCAGGCATTCAGTCTTCTAAAGAGTTTCTTTTTCTTTCTTTCTTTCTTTCTTTCTTTCTTTCTTTCTGTCCTGGGGATTGAACCCAGGGACCTTTTACTTCTGAGCTACACACCAAGTTTTATATATTTATTTATTTATTTTATTTTGAAACAGGGCCTCACTAAGTTGCTGAGGCTGGCCTGGAACCTGCGATCCTCCTGTCTCAGCCTTCCCACGTACTGGGATTGCAGGCGTGTGCCACCACACCTGGCTTGAAGAGTTTCTTAATGAACTAAGATGTGTGGGAGTACCCATGGCTCCTTTAAGTACAGTGTATGAAATTTTATCATTCTTGTGTTTTTTTTCTCAAACTAGTAACACTAGCATCTGATGAAGTAACCTCCCTACAGTGATCACAGAAATATTCCTATTTTTAATATGTACAGGGAAATCACCCCATCAGAGAACTACTGTTCCTCATATAATTGTCAACTCAGCACAGGCGATTGCAGAACTTTCCAGTTGTAGCGAATGATATTTTTTTTACAGCAGTGATTTCTTTTGTTTAACCCATAGGGTAAATGTGTAGGTCATGCTCATAGAATGTTCAATGAAAATCCTAATCAATTAAAATAATGATAAGAAAATAATGATCTATCTGATTTTTGAACTCCCTTTAAGAACTGTAACATGTAAATAGATTAAGGTTTAACTAAAATTAAATCAACTGTTTAATATTAACTCGAATTAAATGGTCTTGAGAAATTGTGTGACTTTACAAAATGCCTTCTGAAAAGCCAGGCATGTGATCGATTGATAAGATTGCGAGCATGATGGGGAAATGCACTAGATGGCACTAATTGTATGCCTTTTATGTGTTAGAAAATCAAATTTAGTGTGAAAAAAGAAAGTACCCCACACTTGAAATGTTTTTTATCAGGTGTACTTTATGGAATTTCTTTGATATGTTATTTGTAATTTCTTATTACCGTCTTTCAGATCATCAGAAAAAAAGAATTAATTATAGTCACTTTGATAGTAAGTGAATTTCAAACTGAAAAATATAATTCCGGGATTTTTTTTTCTAACCTAAAGAAACTAATTTACTCCAGGCAAGATGCAAAAGTATCCCAGTGCAGAAGGATTAGTGATTCAACTCAAGTGAAAAGTTCTATACCAATTACATGGTTTTCCATGAACTTTACTTATCAAAAAGATTAAAGTCTTAGAAAATAAATAAATTCTTCAGATTTCGTAAACAAAGTCTAAACCTTAAAGCATGGAAGAAATTCTGTGCTCTGCAAAATTCTTTCCTTGTGATTTTTAGTATACAAGTTGGAAAAGGGGAGAGGATAAAATCTTGCTATTTAGGGAACAAAGTCATGCTATATATGAGACAATTTCAAAATAAGCAATTTCCAATTAACATTTTTTCATTCTAAAGAGAAACTTTAGTAACTACTGTTTTGCTTAAACATAAGGAAGACAAAATAATACAATTAATATATGCCTATTATTTGTGTGTGTGTGTGTGTGTGTGGTCCTGGGGATTGAACCCAGGGGCATTCTATCTCTGAGCTACACACCCAGCACTACTGGTTTTTTGTTTTGTTTTTTGAAACAGGGTCTCACTAAGTTGCAGAGGGCCTCGCTATGAGTTGCTGAGGCTGGCCTCAAACCTGATCCTCCTGTCTCAGCCTCCCAAGGACTGTGATTACAGGTGTGCCCTACCATGCCCAGCTGATAATATATGCCTATTTTAAAATAAGTTAAATGTTAACATTAGGGTCACCTCAGTTAATTATGAACTCATTGGTTTTTTTTCAAATTTTGATACGAATAATTTTAATTTTTTGTTGTTGTTATCCTCAAAAACAAAGTGCTGATTCAGGACACAGTTTCCTTACCTAAACAAGATGCTATAACAATGAGTAGAAATTACTAGTGGGATCCAGTGTTTCAGAAACTTCAATTTGGAACTAATTTGGGTGTTTCCTTCCACTCTGGGCTTCTAAGAGCCCATAGGTTAATCAGCTGAAAAAAAAAAAAAAAGAATACACAGAATGGGACGGAATACGTGAAGTTCCATAGAATTAGTCCACTGCGCGCTCGAGCGGCACACACGCTCATGCACCATCAAAATTGCATGGAGGTTTCCCATCGTTTTCTTTCTTGTGGACAGTGGTTAATCCTCTGGAGTCACAAAAAAGATGTTTTTTTTTTTCTTGTGCAAAACTCCACCATTTTGAATTTATTTTGTCCAGGTGGGGCAGTGACAGTGGTGGTGGAGGCTGAGATGGGAGGATCACAGGTCCAGCCTCAGCAACTTAGCGAGGCCCTCCACAACTTAGGGAGATCCTGTTTCAAAATAAAAAAATAAAATAGGGCTGGGTGTGTAGCTCAGAGGTAGAACAGCCTTGGGCTCAATACCCGGTACTGGAAGGGAGGGAGGGAAGGAGAGGAGAGAGAGAGAGAGAAAGAGAGAGAGAAAGAGAGAGAAAATGAGAGAGAGAGAGAGAGAGAGAGAGAGAAGAAAGAGAGAAAGAGAGAAAGAAAGAAAGAAAGAAAGAAAGAAAGAAAGAAAGAAGGAAAGAAGGAAGGAAAGAAGGAAGGAAAGAAGGAAGGAAAGAAGGAAGGAAAGAAGGAAAGAAAGAAGGAAAGAAGGAAAGAAAGAAGGAAAGAGAGAGAGACATCCTGGTAGAGTGGCAGAAGGGGAGGGTGACAGAGATGGTGATGGGGAGTAAGAGAGAGACCCGTAACTCAGTTGACACTGGCCAGCATCTTTTGGGGTCAGAAATCCCCACTGCTATGCTACTCTGACTGTGCTTAGTATTGCTTGGAAATCAGTCCATGCCTATTTATTTATGTTAGACTGATGATTTTTTTAAATCAAAATAAATAAGTTAAATGAAAGGAATAAATATTCCTCTTGCTCTTTCTTGCTTTCTCTGTAATTGCTCAATGTTAGTCTTTAGAGTACTAGCTTTTATGTTTTTGTTTTATTTTGATTTAGGGGTTTTTTTGGTATTCAGGGGTTTGCTTTTGACAAAATTTATTCTTTCATGAGTTTCCTAAACGATGGGTGATGTTTTGAAAAGTGCTCTAGGTTTGAATGCTACCAAGAAAATCCTTCCAATACTCAGAAAACATGCGCTGCTGATTTCCTTTCTCACAAGCCATATATCAAGTTCTTCCTCTTTCCAGAATGCTACAGGTCAAAGCTAACTTCCCACAGCACACAGAAGAGCCCTAGCATATATAATTGTTTCTTCTCTTTTTTTCTCTTTTCTTTCCTCCTCCTCCTCCTCCTGCTCCTCCTACTCTTCTTTCTTCTTCTTCTTCTTCTTCTTCTTCTTCTTCTTCTTCTTCTTCTTCTTCTTCTTCTCCTCCTCCTCCTCCTCCTCCTGCTTCTTTTCTTGTGGTGCTGGGGATAAAACCAAGGGCCTCCCACATGTTAGACAATTTTCATATGACACAAAACTGTTCCTAAGCCACATTGAAAAATGTTCATATCAGAAATCTTAGTCACTTAAAATCATTTCTGTCAGCAATTAAGGTATAGATCATGAATAAATAATGAACTCGCTGAAACCATGAAAAAGTCACTTCGATAATCTTTGTTTTCAGACCATTGAGAAGTATTACCAAACTCTTCAAAAATGTTTAGTAATAGCACACTGAAAAACTAGGAAATCATCAAAAATACAAGTCTTGCTTCTTCTTTTTTTTTTTTTTGCTGTACCAGGAATTGAACCCAGTGGCGTTCTACCTCCACGCTACATCCCCAGCCCTATTTTTTTATACTTTATTTTGAAACCAGGTCTCACGAAGTTGCGGAGGGCCTCACTAGGTAGAGAGAGAGAGAGAGACAGGGAGAGAGAGAGAGAGCTGAGGCTGGCCGCAAACCCGGATCCTCCAGTCTCTGCCTCCCAAAGTACTGGGATTACAAGTGTGCGCCACCACGCCCAGCCAAGTCTTGCTTCTTAATGCATACAGCAACACAAAACTAGTAATGAAGTATTGCTACATCATCAGCCAAACCTGATTACCTCTATAAATAAGGCTAGTGTGTAATTAACAGATTAATCATGCAGAAATTATCATTGCTTAAATACTTTAATTGTTGAAAGTCTATTTATTGAAGTTGTCTAAATCTTTACCATCCAATTTGAACTTTTACTACTGACATGATTAACCAGCTGTCTTAATTGATCATCCAAAGCTAACTGCTAAACTAGTTCACATCCAGTTTAGCACACATTCAAATGAATAAAGTGAAATTACCAATAATTTAGTTATTTGCAGTCTGAGTAGAAGGAAGGAGTCAGGATTACTAAGAAGTTCACTAAAATTAGGGGTTTATGTCCAGCAGAACAGAATCAGAGAACTCCTGACCTCCGTGGAGTGTGTGGAGCTGTCCTGCGAAACCAGAGGAGATATTTGATCTCTGCTTGGTAGCAAGCTCACTATTCATTATTCGTTCCGTTAATTAAAATTTCCTTTCCTCTACTCCATTTAAAATTCATCATTTTTTAGCTTAGTGAGAAAACATAGTAATATTCCTTGTACAATTGTATGTGCTAAATGTGGGCTTCAACTATAAATGCACAAATACAGTTCATTGAGATGAGATGTGATGTTGAAATACAAGAAAAATGATTGCAAAAAATAAATAAGAATAAGAAAAAACACATGTAAACATCTTTATGTGTGGTCTGATACAATTGAGAGAAAGATTTATATATATATATATGTATATATAATTATATGCATAAAATAGCCAATGTTAATACTGATTAACACATGGTGATGTGGATTTTGGGGAATATATTTCCCTTTATGCTTATATGTACTTTTGAAATTTTTATAATTAGATATTATCATTTATATGATCGAAAGAAAATCAAAAGCCAGGTGTGGTGGCACATGCCTGTAATCCTAGTATTTGGGAGGCTGAAAGAGGAGAATTGCAGGTTCAAGGTCAGCCTCAGCAATATAGAAGACTTTCAGAAATCTAGAGAGACCCTATTTCAGAAATAAAAAAATGAAAAGGACTGGGGGTGTTGCTAGGAGGTAAAATGTCCCTGGGTTCAATCCCCAGTATCAATTTGTGTGTGTGTGTGTGTGTGTGTGTGTGTGTGTGTGTTATTGGGGATCAAATCCAGGGGCATTCTACCTCTGAGCTACATCCCCAGCCCTATTTTTTATTCTTTATTTTGAAATAGGGTCTAAGTTTCGGAGAGCCTCACTAATTAGCTGAGGCTGGCCGCGAACCCAGATCCTCCAGTCTCATCCTCTCAAGTACTGGGATTACAAGCATGTGCCACCATATCCGGCCCCAGTACCAAAAACTTTAAAAAAATCAATAAAATTATTTTATTGTGAAAGAATAAAGTTTTAATTAATGATATTTGTATAGTTTAATTTTTTATATTAGTGCTATCTTTAATAATCATTGTCCAGTGTTGTGATTATTTTATCACTACAGTATCATACTTCAAAATACTGTATGCTTACTACTGTGATTTATATTAAAATATCACTCAGAAGGGCAGCACTGACTGCTAAAGTACGTGGGACGTGTCACTGGACAAGTAGATATGTATTTTGTTGGAGGACAAGGATTTGGGTCTCTAAAACCTTCCTTTCTTGGAAATACAAAGGAAAAAAGAATGAAAGCTAGAAAACACTTCTTGGTTTTCTGCAACTCCTTATGGCCCATCGATTTGACTATTAAACTGCTTAGGACCTGCAAATCATATATTTTTCGTGTGCATTTATCTTTTCTCTACATATAGAATGTATTTTTAAGCAATTACCATATCCAAACCAACTACCTACCATGGAGTGAAGCAACTTATTTACTTTATTAAACCATTACTGTTTCAGAGCCTTCCTTCCTTCCTTCCTTCCTTCCTTCCTTCCTTCCTTCCTTCCTCCTCCTTGTCCTCCTCCTCGTCTTCCTCCTTGTCCTCCTCTTCGTCTTCCTCCTCCTCCTCCTCCTCCTCCTCCTCCTCCTCCTCCTCCTCCTCTTCTTCCTTCTTTATATTTTACTTTCATTTATTTGTCATGGAAAAATAAATGAAGAAAGAGCATACCTCTTGACACTCCTTTCCTTTGTCCCTGAGCGGCCTCCCCTTCTCTTCCCCTCCTTTCCCTCCCGCCACTAAAAGCCTGTCTGGAAGCGCAGAGACTCACCTAGACATGCACTCTGTAACATTTTCACACACTGGGAACCGTGTATGCGTCTTCCTCTCTCAGCCTAGCCTCCTCCTGCTTCCCCCACCGCTCCCCTAGAGTCCCTCCTCAACACTGCAGCCAGAATGAGCCCTTAAACCAAGGTTAGGGAAGGTGCCCGTGGGCCAAACCTGGCCTCTGTGAGGTTTTGTGAATAAAGTTTTATTGGAACACAACCACACCCATTCATTTATTTGTCATTTATAGTGGCTTTCATATAACCGTGGCAGAGCGAATTAAAAACATCAGAGACCACATAGGCCACAAATTCTACATATGTACAGTGTGATTCTTTACAGAAAACATTTTTCTCTAAGCCATCAGTTATGATGAAGGGCCTTTTCTGCTCATGTTCCTCAGGGTAAAAGCTAAGGCCCTTGCCGTGGCCCCTCAGGGACTGTGCAAGCTGGTCTCCTAGTATTTCTAATCTGGCTTCCTCCCGTCCAGCTTGGCAAACTTTTGTGAACATGTCAAGTGGGCTCCCGCCGTAGGGATGTGCTCTTACCCATTCATTCTGTGTGGATTGCTCTTCCCCTAAAGTTGTAAATAGCATCCTCCTCTCTACCAGGGTCTGCGCGGTTTATTCACAAATACAGTTAATAAGCAAGCTTCTGTCCACACAGGGTCAAAATCAGAAGTGCTTTCTAGCACCAATTCCATTATTAACTAATTTGTCATTGTAAGAAAACAAATGAACGTCGCAGTGGTCTCGTTTCCTTATCTATTAAGTAAAATGGGGAGATGTAGGAAGTTTCCTTTCAGCCCTAAAATTCTTTGATTTTTCTGATCACCAGTCAAATATAAAACACATAGGAGTCAGCCGGGCATAGTGGCACACACCTGTAATCCCAGTATTTGGGAGGCTGAGACGGGAGGATCACAGGTTTGAAGCCAGCCTCGGCAACTTTGTGAGGCTCTCAGCAACTTAGGGAGACCCTGTTTCAAAAACAAAAAAAGGGCCGGGGTGTGTAGCTTGGAGGTAGAACACCCCTGGGTTCCATCTCCAGTAATACACACACACAAAACAAAAATTACAACAAAATCATAAAAGTCCATGTGCATTTCTGAACATCAGGATCTGTTCTACAGAGAATATAACTATGGTGATAAAATAAAAATGTCAATTAAATGATTGTTTTAATAAGTATACCGTGTTATTTCTGGACACACACTAACAACCCACATGTTTGTTTCAGTTTCGTGCACTTGTTTGGAAAATGATCATTTATATTGGTGAGGAAAAACAAATGTTTATCTAGTGGAAGGAAGGATGGCCAAATATGTATTTCTTCAAATATTTCTGCAGGCTGCATGCCACTCACTTTATTTTATTTGCTATTAGTTTGTCTTTGGCAGGTAGATCAGATATTGTTTTAATTAAACTTCAAAAATTCCTTGGAAAATACTCCGTTTTCTGTACAAAGTCATTAATTTGTAAGTGAGCATATCACAGTTCACATGCTCATTTTAGATCCTTAATTGAAAACAACAAAATATCAAGTCTTTGGTATGCTCCAAACTCGTATTTCATTTGTCAAATTAGCAAAATGTCTCTATATGAAGATCCCTTTATTATCCCAATTGCAATATAGATTTCTCTTATTCCCTTATTAAAGGAATATTTACTAAATGCTCACTATATTCAAAGCACAGTGTTTTGTTCTGGAAACAAATGCAAGCTTACTTGTCTCCCAGAATACATAGAACATCTCTTGGTGTAACAAACAAGTCTACTGCTTACAACACGCTCTTAGTTTCTTCCTTAGTTATGGTTTATTTACGATGTTGTCAAATTAAAATCAGTCATCATTAAACTGGAAAACAACTAGGAACAGCCCAGGTGTATTTCTAATTATTCAAATCAAGAAATTCTTGCCCAGTTATTCAGTGTGACTTTTCTAAGACCACATGTTTAGTTAGTGGTGGGAGAGAGCTAGAATACAGAACTCCTGTGGTCAGGAGAAAAACTAGCCCAGTTACTTAAGGGACAGGGTAATGGATTTTGTTAAATCTGTAGATAAATAGATCTATATGTGTGTTCTTTCCCAAAGATGAGGTGCAAAGGATCATAAATGATACATACAAACTTTAAAAAAATTATTCTTTACAACTTGATCGTTATTCTTCCCTGCGATTTGGTAAGTCTCTACATCATGTAGTTCTTCTATTTGCTTTTGATTTAGAATGTTGAACTGACTCAAGGTAAGTATGGGGCCTTCAAAATGACACATTTTCCATGAAGGTCACAGGTGACATTGTGAAAACAGCCATTTTAAAAACTGATGTTACTAAAGGCATGGCAATTATGATAAACCTCATTGCCATTGTGGTTCAGAGAAAGTGGACATGTTAGCTGTGACCATTAAAGACTGATCTGTCAGGGAGGAGCCATTGCCCTGTATTGGTGATTGATTGAAATTTGTATCATATTCCAAGCTCCAAAAATTCACTGATGTCACTGCTAAAAACTAATTGCAATCAAAATAATTTCTAATAAACTATTGGGCTCAGTTCATCTCCCAAAGATTTCTGCTAAAAATATCATTGGAATCAAGTTTCAATTTTCCTCCTAGAATATTCCATGCTATAACTCCATATCATTCCTTACTTCCATTTTATAGTGCCATTGCTTCCTTGAGTTGATTTCTCTCTACATTACAAAGATTCATACATACTGAAGAACACCACCAGGAAGCATAAAGCATAGATACCTAACAATGAATGTCTTTAGAGATCAATAGCTTCCTTCAACTTCCTAAGAACTGTTGTAGACTTATCTACATATTGCCATCATTTGAACAGAATTCCAAAATACTTAGTTTTTTTTTTTAAGCCATTTGGTAAAACCCATTTATTCATGAAAAGTAATTGCGGTCAGACATATTTAGCTTATATTACTGGCATTCATCTCAAGGTTCTGTAAATATTTATAGTGAATTTAAATGCATGTAAATACTGTCTACCGTTTCAGCAACTTAATGGGATTCATTTATAGGACGTGAAAAAAAATGGACTTAGCTGCCACATCTCAAAGAACGGAAGCTATTTTTCATTTACTTTCAAATGTGTATGTTTCAGAATGGGAAGGTCCCCATGGGAAGAGGATGTGTGTATGTGTGTTTGTGTAGAATCAGCTTTAGATGCGCAGTCGGATGTGAAGTTATTTGAATGAGATACAAAATTGGGAACTTGGAATCTAGATTGAGGCAACTTTCCTGTACTTGGCATTTTAATAGAAAAGAGGAAAGAAAAAACAATATTGACTTTGGGGACCCTGATTATACATTTTTAATTTCATTTTGCCTGAACAAAATAGACCTAAATACTATGTTCATACACATAGATATACAGCAGTACACTTGTGTAAAACTACTCATTGAATCTCAAACAAATTGTGGTAAATCTCTTTTTGGGGGAGTACTGGGGAATGAACCCAAGGGGGTTCTACCTCTGAGCCACACCCCCAGCCCTATTTCATTTTTTATTTGGAAACAGGGTCTCACTAGGTTGCTGAGTCTTGCTATGTTGTCAAGGCTGCCCTTGAACCTGCAATCCTCCTGTCTCAGCCTCCCAAATTATGGGATTCCAGGCATGTGCCACCACACCTGGCTGTGGTAAATCTTTTGATCAATAGATTGAGAAATATTTTAGTTAGAAAAATTAGTCAAAATAACATGATGTACATACACAAATTTATTGATGTCAATCTAAATGGTATGGATGGGGAGGGTGAGAGAGCGGCGTGGGAACCGGTGGAAGCTCACTGAGTGCTGTGTGCATGTATGTCTCTATCACGCTGAACTTCATCATGATGTATGATTACAATGCGCCAATAATGATAATTCATAATAATAATAATAATAATAAAATAAAATTAGTCAAAATAAATATGTGGTTAGTATATGACAACATTATAGATGAAGCGTGGTAGTCCTAGTTTTCTCAAAATGTATTATTTACATAATATATTAGAAAAAAGATATCGATTAAGTAATTGGGAAAATGTATACCAATAAAGCTATAGGAATTGAGTGGGATACCTCATATAGCAATAAGATAAAAATGTTTTAGTTAATATTGGACTTTTCAGGCAATGAAATTTTTTAAATACAATATATTGTTTAATTCTCACAAGAAAATGTGTGATTAGTGCCACTGTACTCAGTTTATAGAAAACAAGATCTGAAGCCGGGCGTGGTGGTGCATGCTTGTAATCCCAGTACTTTGGGAGGTGGAGACTGGAGATATCCGGGTTTGCGGCCAGCGGCCAGCCTTAGCTCTCTCTCTCTCTCTCTCTCTCTCTCTCTCTCTCTTTCTCCTTAGTGAGGCCCTCCACAACTTTGTGAGACCCAGTTTCAAAATAAAGTATAAAAAATAGGGCCGGGGGTGTAGCGTGGAGG